>QLPG01001009.1:0-23374 GCA_003314385.1 Gomphus sp. MG54 | reverse complement strand
CTTCTAGTATTTTCTGTGTTTAGGTAGTTACTGCACATATGTAATGAGATCTTCGAGTCAAAGTCTGAATATTTTCTGTGTTTAGCTTTAATAGAAATGTGCTGTGCAGGATTCACTATAATCAGTGTTGACCACAGCATGTTCCTGAAAGAAGGCAAAAAGGGTTAGATCATGGTTACCGTGCATGTTGATGATATGGCTGCAGCAGCCAGCAACTCAGAGATACTCACTGAAATGGTCACAGACCTATGGTGAATCATCGATGTTGTCGATATGGGACCTATTAAATGGTTCCTTGGTATGGCTATAACTCGTGACCATCATGCACGTACCTTCTCCTTATCCCAAAGTGGCTATATCAATACTATCCTACACTGTTTTGGAATGCAGGACTCCTACAGTTGTTTCCACTCCTTTGGACCCAAATGTCATCTTGAACAAATCTATGTCACCAAATTCAGATGAAGAATGACTAAAGATGAAGAAGATTCCTTACCTAGCTGGTGTTTGATCGTTAATGTATGCCTCGATGGCTACTCGTCCCAACATTACTTTTGGCACAAACAAGCTGAGCCAATTTAATTCTGACCCTGGGCTGGCCCACTAGACTGCACTACAGCAAGTCCTCCATTATTTGAAACAGACATGAGATTACAGACTCACACTTGGCGGCCCTGACACCCCACTACTCGTTGGATACACCGATTCAGACTATGCAGGATGTGCCAATACATGATGCTCCACATCAGGATATATGTTTACCTTGGGTCAAGGAGCCATATCATTGAGTTCGAAATGTCAGCCTGTTGTCACCACCTCGAGCTGCGAGGCCGAATATGTCGCGAGTTGTCATGCCACAAAAGAGGCTATGTGGCTATGCAAATTGCTTGAACTCCTGGGTCACAAACAAGGCACTACCACTGTCCACAATGACAACCTTGGCTCCATATCCTTTACAAAAGATCCAAGTTTCCACACCAGGTCAAAACATATTGACGTACAATTCCACTACACACGTGAATGCGTTGATGCAAGAGATGTGTCATTCAGATACCTCCTCACTGCTGACATGCCTAGGGTATGTGAGCATGTGGAGTTTGTACTTGCCACTGAGGGCAATTGTAATGATAGTCTGTCTGGAGTACTGTTCAGAGAATGTCTCTGACAGTCCCATGAGACGTGATCATCGTATCTTACAATTACTGTATACCCCACGAGAAACGATGGTGAATGAACATGTACCGCACGAAGCAACCACTCAACCGCAATATCAGTGGTGTGAGGAAAGCAGCCGTCACGATGTAGTTGTTTCCATGCCAGGTGTCCATCAAAGGTGCCGTTTTTTTTTTTGAGAAGACTAGTGGGCCATGTGGGCACAAACAAATGTTCCAGTTCAAGCACGCAGTTCACCACAGTGTGCATTTCACCACGTGGCGGTGCGCACCAATACACCGCTGCTGCGGGAAACCCACCGAAACCCGCCTTGTGGGTAAGGGTTTGGGCGGGTTGGCCGATCCTGCCTCTGACCCGTACTCGCACTACCCCTACCCGCTACCTGCATGGGTTTCCAATACATGTGCCAATCACTACTTGTGCTTTTCTTGGCCACCATATTTGTGCTACCTATCTTCAGCCCTCTGATCAGAATCCTTTTCTTTGAATTTTGATTACTCTTGAGAATATTGAAGTAGGTTTACTTATTTTTTTTTTCCAAGAGAAGGATAAAATTCCAGCGTGAAAATTGCTTTATTATTATTATTGTAATTGTAATGAATGTATGTTTTATATATCAAGTATATAGGGGTAGAGTCTAGGCTATGCTGTGTAACTCTGCGAACGTTCCTTCCCGAAGAGGCTTATAGCACGTCAAATAGTGGGGTGTGTCGTGATGTGTGAGTGAACGGCGCGCAGGTGATGTGCGTACTGCGCGCGAAGGTGATCCATGTACGGCGCGCGAATGTGATGCTCGTGCGGGGCGTGTAGGTGGAGATGTTGAGTGAAGGAGAAGTGGGAAAACCCCTGCTCCAGTTTATAAACAATTACTAGTGTCTAGGGTGTTTACTTATGCAGCCTGAGGTTAGAGTCGCCTTACAGGCCCAGGTAAGCCAGTGGCTAGGTAGTAATACTTCCTTGCCACTTGGCCAATATTTCTAGCGTGGTTATGTAAGGTTGCCCTGGTTGTCCTTAAAGTAAGTGAACCTGATTTGCAAAAACCAAACCAGGCTATTCGGAAAGATATCAATAGGTAGTAATTATATCCTTTGATGGTAGATGGTAGTATTACTGTCCTATTAATATGTCTGGCCAGTTTTCTAAGCTCGAAAAATTCTGGATACTCAAAAGCTATAAGTAAATAATATATTTTGATTATTACCTGTTACGACAAGGGGAGGATAGTATTACACTCACAGCCGTCCATCTGACACTAACCATGACGCCAGAGACGACACGCATCTCCACTTGGTTATTCTAACACGTACTGCGCGCGAAGGTGGACATGTTGAGTGAAGGAGAAGTGAGAAAACACCTGCTCCAGTTTATAACAATTACTAGTGTCTAGAGTGTTTACTTGTGCAGCCTGAGGTTAGAGTCGCCTTACAGGCCTAGGTAACCCAGTGGCTAGGTAGTAATATTTCCTTGCTAGTTGGGCTATATTCCTAGTGTGGTTATGTAAGGTTGCCCTGGTTGCCCTGATTTCCCTTAAAGCAAGCGAACCTGATTTGCAAAAACCAAACCAGGCTATTCGGAAAGATATTATTAGGTAGTAATTACATCCTTTGATGGTAGATGGTATTATTACCGTCCTATTAATATATCTGGCCTGTTTCCTAAGGATGAAAAATTCTGGATGCTCACAAGCTATAAGTGAATAATATATTTTGATTATCACCTGTTACGACAAGGGGAGGGTAGTATTACACTCACAGCCGTCCATCTGACACTAACCATGACACCAGAGACGACACGCATCTCCAACTTGGAGAAGTGGGAGCTAGGTACTGGAATCGATTAAAACATTATAACTAGATGAAAAAGTTTATTAATATATTTCATCAACCTTACAATAGCTCTACTCATGAGTTCATCTCAATTCTGAACAATTCTGTCAGATTTTCCGAACAACTTCAAGCTTTATCAGTTGTTCTCGTCTATCCCCACACGTTATATTTGATCTATTTTTACGTGCCGTTCTTAACGGAGTGAGACCCATTCTGAAAATTCACAGGGCCAGTTACTCGGCAGAATGGATTGGATATACTAATGCACCATGAGCCCCTGTGGTGTCTCAGCATTAGACAATTACAATAATGGATTGACTATACTGGATGTAACATGTAATAACACTTCTAGGAGTTGAAACCTATTTTGAGACCCTAGCATACTGTTTGAGACATATGGCGTACGTGCTCTTGATTGCGGGATTTGAGTGGTGAATTACAGGTGTCACTTGTCACCGAAGCTTGGGTGCCAAAAGATGCCGAACCCAAGCGCCTTTTTACACCGCCCGTACCGCGCCTTCATTTGTCACCACGCTTGCCAATGCTGATGAAATGTGAAATGGCTGTGGGCTAACTGGCCCAGGGTTCCATTCAACTACAAATAACCCAGATCTTTTTTTGATATGGCTCCTCGAAGACGGGTCACCCAGGTGCGCTGCGGCTCGCATCCCATCAAGTAACAGTTACTAAGTGTCCTGTGCTATCCTCCGTATTCCACCGCATCTCGCACCACCGCATCTCGCATCTCGTCGGCTATAAGATTCACCTGCCGACCTCCAAGATGGCGGACGCACCTCCACCTCCTTCCCAGGCCCCTGAGACGAACCACCCTCCTAGTGAGAACGCAATACACGCGAGTTCTCCCTATAGAGACGATCCTGAAGCCGATCAGCATATAACTCCCAGTATGAGTCTTGCAGCGGACAGCTCTGTGGACTTGACGAAAGACCCCGACGACATGCAGGTATCGAAACCGGAGGCTCGTAAGGGAGATCTTCTTGGCGTGGGATTGGTTGCTGCTGGTTCTATCGTAAGCGTTTTGCAGAACAGCTTTTCTGTAGTCGTGGTTTACGTAGGGGGTCTCGATAGCTCCTCATTCTAGTAACCTGGATCACGGTCCTCGCTAATGATCCAAAGTCCCTGGGCCTTTTTGCATTCCATCCGACCCTGCAGTCA
Organism: Gomphus sp. MG54; assembly: GCA_003314385.1. NCBI lineage: Eukaryota > Fungi > Basidiomycota > Agaricomycetes > Gomphales > Gomphaceae > Gomphus > Gomphus sp. MG54. Next base: position 19,199 of record QLPG01001009.1, on the reverse strand, counting down.
CTTTCCATTGTGTTTTTCGCCTTTGGTGTGTAGTAACCATGTACTCGTGTATCGAGGCTTACACACTTCATCAGGAATACTCACACTCCAGCCAACATCTAATCCCAAAACGAAGAAGGCAGGACTCGCCAGGCATCAGCTGGTCATGCTCGCCCTTGCCTTTCCATGTGTCGCCCTAGGAGGGATCGCTATCATTGGGAACAAAAACATCAACAACTATCCGCATTTCACAACTTGGCACGGAACGTTTGGGATAATAACATTAGTATGGATGGTGAGCCTTTTTTTTCAACAATATCATGTGATCTAGAGGCTGATGTGTACTGTGTCACATTTCCAAAGTTTATCCAAGTATGTCTGGGTGCTGGAAGTGTGTGGTTTGGTGGGGTTGCTTTTGGTGGCGGCGCAAAGGCCAAAGCAGTTTGGAAATATCACCGGTGAGTACCCCTTCTCCCTGTGGAAACTCTCACTCTCGGGCTGATCATGTGTTTAGTTTATCTGGTTACATCTTGTTCTTGTTCTTCTTGTTGACCATTGCTATCGGCGGTGGATATTCGCAGTGGATGGTCGAGAGTTCGTCACAAGTGACACGGATTTTTGCATATGCGATTGCGCCAGCTGTAAGTTTCTTCAATGGTTTATCGCATTTTGCATGAAATTGATAGATCTTGGATAGGCTATCCTTGTAGGATTATGGAGCCGTGCGAGGCTGTCGAAGATGAAGTTCTTTTGAGATCTAGAAATATAGTAAATTATACTCCTGCCATAGATTCTGTCTCGCTTTGGCATTAATATGTTGATAGTGTTGAATTTGGACTTGTGATGATGTGCTTGCTTAAAAAACTAAGTTGTAATGCAGTGCACATTTGTAGGGGCCGTTGTGTAGACCGCCTATGGCTTTGTTCTTGCTTGTGATGATATCTGTAAGACCAGGTGGATTTAATAATTAATAGACAATTAAAATCGCAGCGATGATGGTGTTACTTTTCTTGTTGGACGTACATCGATTTAACGATTTATAGCACCTTGCCTGTCAAGCTAAAACTCATTACCACTGGCACATGTTCTTCGCAGCATCTGCTTCTAATCCCGATAACTCCCCTAACATATGGCACGCTCTCCTAATCTCCTAAGGCCCGCTAACGTCCAGCTCCGCAGTTTAATCGGGACGTTACGTGCTTTCGATTTTTTCACTGGCAATAACGGACATGATAATTTGCCTCTCTATTATTGCAGATCTGAATTGGGGAGTAGCTCCGACCGATCAGGGCAGAGGACTATATGTCCCATTGATCGTTTGAAGTAAATCTACAGATCATGATACCGTGTTTTGCCTTTAAGGCACTATATCCTTAAGCTTAAGTCTGTGCCTTGCGTGCCCAACGTTACAGGAGTATGTACACTGGTTTTGCAGTACGTAGGGCGCGCGCCTATGTGATGTTTCTGCAAAGGTGTTTATTCTGTGAACATCATTTCTCCTTATACTGTTGTTGACATGGTGGAATTCCGGAAGGTGTTATTCCTGGATGATATGTTCTAACTTTGTAGGGATCTCGTGATGTCGATTTGATTCGTGGTCCCTTGGGAGAGCGGAGAACCCTGTACTTTTCCTGTGACTGACGCTTTGATAGTTTATTTCGGAGAAAACAAAAATAGAAACAGTTATGCAGAGCATTAAATGGAATAGATTACTGCAGATAAAATTTCCTGAAGATAAGATTTTTAGTATTTGCAGTGGTTATTTGGTCATTGATATTATGGAGTAATCATTTCATCATTCTCTTCACAATTTTTTATTTATTGTTCTTTATGCCTCAGTCAGTACTTGCAGTGATACTGCTACTATGGGTGTTTTCCCCTCAAAAGTAATGTTGTTATGTAAAGATAAATGATCTTTTATTGTGGCACACTCCTGAAAAGAAGCTTGCGCATATACCCATGGCTTCTAATAAACTGCAGGTTATGTAGACCCAGATATGATGGCCTTGGATTAGAACACATTCAACCTCAGGATGGTATATGACGAGTACCTCCTCCTAATTTACTTGCGGGCGACTTACTTGATAAAAAAAAGTATCTCTCCTGACATTTGCACACCATCTGTGTGCGTCATTACATTGTGTATATAGTATTTCACAACTGTTTTAGTCTCTTGAATGGATTTCATGCACCTACTAGTCCTAGTTAAGACATAGTCCATGCATGCCTCTGGGACGCCTCACGGCCTCAATGACACATCGATGTGGCGTGCAGGACAGGTTCGACAGTCCTGGCACACAGAACACAGACACGCTAGGCTGTACAATTCTTCCAGAAATAATCTCGGGCGACGTGCAGTGCAGTGCGACGCGATGTTTTACGCCCTCGAGCGCCGTCATACGTGACGACACCTTCGATGTCACTTGTGCCAAGTACATGCTCAATGGCAGTCGGAGACGAACACGTTTGACGGCACGCGTGACGTGACGTCGAGTGTGGGGTGGGACACTTTGACGGCATTTGGAGAGAGTCATTCTTTGGCATTTGGGATAGGTCCGTGGCACTGGAGACAGGTTGCTAGATATACTGAGGGCGCATGAGACAGCTTGATGGCACTTAGTTGAGGGGTGCTTCTGTCGACGTTATGTGATATTGTCAGAAGTGGTATTTTTAGGCGCGTGGTGCGGCCGAAACTATGAAGTGGTGGGTTTGTGCGAACTGAAACACTGTACTAATTTTATATATATATCAATGATCGGTGGTCTAACGCCGTCGTACACAAACACATTATAACATCAGTGAGTTTAATATGCTAGAAACATGCAATAAATATAATATCTCAGTCGACAAGGAAGAGCAAGTCAACTGAGGTATGGAGTAGGAGTACTCGTTGGCAAGTAGTTATAGTGGATTGGAACAATAGGCACATGGGGTGTAAAGATGAGGAACAAGGTGGACAATGGAGAAGAGAGACAACTGGGAAAGGATCTTAATGTCTCCGAGGCACACGTAAACCTTTATTTACAACAAACACGTACATATATACATCTATCAAGACCTCACAGTTGGTGTGGGAGAATTCAGAATCATCAAATCAGACACTTACATGGGTGTAGCAAGTCAGCTTTCATTCAAAGGCCAGCTCTTCCACACTGTAAAATAGAACTGGATTAAGAAATCAAGTGAGAGAAATATTGGAATGGAGATGGAGAAGCAATGTCAAGGATTTTGGGGTGTTGACTGTGCTATTTGTCCTAGTTGTTGCTGATGGATGTTAGAAATCACACTTGTTAGAACCAAAAGAATATCTGAGTCATCATACACATTTTCATGCATATTTCAACACTAAAACCTGAATATTTCCCCCAATTCTATGCACCCCCAAAGTGCAACTTCTCACGGGGTTTACAGACAATATAAGGAACCTATAGAAATATTTTGGTGATTTTAGGGATGTTTTTGGATGAATACCACCCACATGGCCTGGTACCTGATCCAAGGACCAATTTGTTCTTCAGGGCTGATGGAAGGAACATCATTGATGGGCAAGCAATTTTAATATAAGTATTTTCTACACTCTTCTATGTTCTTCCAGGGCATGGCCCAAATGTTTTTTTTCTTTGCCCATGTACCCACATTCCATCATGTACCCAACCATATCAGAATGGCCTCTGGGTTTACTTGGAGAAGTTTTCAAGTTGTATAGCCTTTTCTTTCTTATAAGTACCTAGATGTGTCTAGCAAAAGAACACAACTGGAAACCACCTTTCTACACTTCCACTCTGATTAACTCTTGAGCTATCCTCAAAACTCTTACTCATGCAAAACTGAAGGTTAGGCACCAGACTTCTACAGTTACCATATTCAGACTAGAACACCCAAATATTGAGCTACAAAAAAAACCAGGACACAGTTACATTCTCCAGATTCAATATATCCTTCCCACTATATTTTATATTATTTTGCTCTGTGGAAGAGTTACAATTCTATAAAACAATGTTTTGGTGCCCAGGCTGGTTCACCAGATCGGCGCCTAAGTGGAGGCAAAACCCACAGTAGAATTACCACAGAAATCTAATCTGTCACATCAAACTACAACACTTCATGGAATGAAGTTCATATCAGACATGGGACTGTGAATTGCACTGTAACCACTTGATAGGATTCTACAAACCTCTCAAGTATACAAAACCAAGCCCTGGTTCACTCAGTTGTGCTGACCAAACAACCCCTACTGTTGAATCCCACACACCAGTGACAAGTCACTCTTCACTAGTATATGATCTCGGCTCGCTACATTTTATCTTGGTTCACTCCTTCACCCCATCCCCTCTATTCTTGATATTCTTCCATTCCCCATCCTTTTCCTTACCTGCTTCCCCTTGGGACATTTGCTATTTATTGATTATTCAGTCACCACCCTATTGTTTTATATTCAGATACTTTCTATTGTTCTATTTTCACTCACACTCCTACTCTTTTATTCTTAGTCATGTTTCATTGTTCTATTCTCATCTACATCTTATTGTTCTATTCTAGATTACTGAGGACAATACTTCTACATAGTCTCCACACCTTATTCTTTTCTCCATATCTTATGCCACCCTTGTTCCACATCTCGCTTCTTAACCTATATAAGTAGCAAATGTATGTAGATATTTATTCACTGTGCATATCAACTAGGTTTACACCTTCTCATCCTCCCTTCTCCTTTCTGAAGTCCTCTACTTGGGCCAACACTCTTGGCACTCCCCTGGCTATCCCCTCTGTCCCAAATTAGTGGCACGCATGGAAAGTAGGTGTAAGGGCAATCTCAGAGACACCCAGGAGCTATAACACAGAGCCTAGCAATGGGGGAAATCCTAAGAGGAAAACCGAATCTCCATTGCCACCAAGTCTTGCACCCTATATACCCTATATCCACGCACCACTTCTCCATCATATGCTACCCTTACTCTGGTTCCAGTGGTATGATCTACTGAATGCCCATAGGCCTGACCCAAGGAGTCTGGCCTAGAGCCTCGGTGTCTTGGTTCGGCATACGACAGGAGGGTCAGTCGGTCATTAGCCCATAAGGGCAAGTCTGTTGAGTTCTCCCAGCTCCCATTCCTCGATCCTCTTCTCTATAGGTATCTCTCTCGCCTATCGCTGTGGTCCCATTGAGCCGAGACTTTGGCAGACTGTATTATACTCGGCTCAGGAAAATAGACAGGTCGTCCCCTGACATTACCCCCCCCCCTTGTGGAGTGCTACATCCTTGAAGCATGGGACATCAGTGTCAAGCGTCAGGTACTGACAGACTTCAGTACTGCCAAGGGGTGTTGGCGAAAGGTCGGGCGGACTATGGCCACGTCCTGTAGGCCAAGAGTAGTGGCGTTGGCTTCAACGTACTCATGCGTTGCACCCTACTTGCCATGCATGCCACTGTATTTGCGACAGACAGATACTTGGGGGGATGCTGAGGATGCCGGCCCAAGTCGGGGACTTAACAGAAGAGAAGAAGGTAGAAGGGCCTAAGCCTAGTCGATACCCAGAATGAGGAAATATGTACATCCATGTCCTACTTATATAGGTTAAGAAGCGACATGTGGAATAAGGAATGTGGGACAATAAGGTATGCAGAACATGTGGTTATTGTCCACAGCAAGTAAAATTAGAATAAGGAATGTAAGACAGGGATAAAACAATAAAGGACAGAATAATAGGACGTGCCCAAGGATAGGACAATAGGAAATGCCCGATTATAAAACAAGGCTGTAGCCGAGGATAATACAAGGGCAGGAAGTCCCGAGGTGAGGTGGACCGAGGGGTGAGGAGTAGGCGTGGGATGGGAATGAGGAATGTGACCGAGATGTGCGTCTAGCCAAGAACAACTCATCGAGTGGTTCGTACTTGGTTACTAATGGAGTATTTTAGTCGGTACTGCCGAGTTACTGGATCCTTGGTACGTGTACTTGACAATCAGGGACTCAAATGCCACTGCCCAAATACATCAGGGAGCCCCTGGGTGTGGCTGGTAAAACTCCCAGAATCTTGACCAGCACTGCCATGTCCTTTTCTGCTACTCACATGTTCTCCTCATAACTGTATCCCTTCCATTTCACCAGGAAGTGTAACCATCCTCATATCAGATAGCTGTCTAGGATCTTTTCTACCACATAGTGTTCCTCCCCTTCTACTAATTCTGGTAGGGGAGGTGCTCTAGTCTGTCTCCCTGAGATTGGGACTTCGGGAGCAGGGGCAAGTTTGACTGTGTTAAATACCAGGTGGAGATGGGACAGGGATTGCAGGAGTGGGAGTCGGTACGAGTACCTGCATAATCTCTTCCAGATCAGGAAGGGGCCAAGATACAGATGGCTCAGCTTTTGGGATGGTCGAGTCATCCAGATGTCGGAGGCATCTAGGAAGACTCGATCTCCCACTTGGTACTCAGGTGCTGGTAATCATTGTTGGTTATAATACCAAGCCATGTCATCCTTGGCCTTTGCCAGGGCTGACTTCGCTTCTTCCAACAACTTCTCCATCTGGTCCTTGAACTCATTGACTGTCTCGGTGAGCGACCTAGGTTTGTGTGGCTTGAAGCCCATGTGCAGGTGTTTCCTGGTGTATAGCTTGAACAGGGTTTGCTGGGTGGCCAGGTGCACATGATTATTATACTGGAACTTGGCCATTGGTAGGAGATCATACCAGTTATCCTGTCATTCATTGATGAAAACTTGGAGGTATTGCTCTAGTTCCTGATTGACATGTTCAGTCTGCCCATCTCCCTGTGGATAGTAGGTAGTGGTGGCTGTGAGTTTGATCCCCAGTAGTCGGTAAAGTTCCCATGTGAACTCCAAGATGAACTGTGCTCCCCAGTTGGAGACCACCTGTTTTGGCAATCCATGCAGCTTCTACACATGTGCAAGGTAGAGTCATGCCGCTCCCAGTGCTGTGATCATAGTGTTTGTTGGGAGGAAATGGGCTCTTTTGCTCACCGAATCTACCACATTCATGACTGCGTTATATCCATGTGCCTCAGGGAGTTTGACAATGAAATCTACACTGATCGTGTCCCACCAACCCTCACGGATTGTTAGCAGTTCTAGTTCCCCTGAGGGGAGGAGTCTTTTGGGCTTTGGTCCAGAGGCACAGGTTGCAGGTTTTCACATACTGCCCCATGTACCGTGACATATATGGCCACCAGTAGTTCCAAGAGACCAGCTCTAGTGTCTTCTATCTTCTGGCATGCCTCACAACTCGAGTGTCATGGTGCTGAGACACTATATGTCTCCAGAGCTCTGGGTCATTCAGAATGTAAACCTTGCCTCTGTCTCACGACCATACATCGTGCTTTGACTTACTCGGCAGTACCAACCAACCAACCCCCACTTACATCATTCCATGGCGTACAGTTTCAGTTCGGTACACCTGGTTTATCACCTGGTTCGTTATCCTTTTCCCCAACCCCTATTCTTTATCATCCCTACACTCCTTTTCTTTCCCCCTCACTCCTTTACCCATGGGACATTGGAGGAGTGGAGACACTTCCTGGAGGGCACTGAACACCACATTGAGATCTGGACCAACTACAAGAACCTAGAATACTTCCAATCCTCGAAGAAGTTGAACTAGCAACAAGCCTGCTGGTCCCTCTACCTCTCACATTTTAACTTCGACCTACGGCACAGACCCGGAGTAGCGATGGGGAAGTCCGACACACTTTCATGTCGGTCAGACCATGGATCGGGTGCAGGCGACAATAGAGACCTAGTCTTTCTCCGACCGGAGCTGTTCACGATACAGGCCCTAGAAGGAGTGGCGCTAGAGGGGGAAGAGCGAGGGATCACCTAAGGACTGAAGAGGGCGCTGACCGGAGAGACACTAGAGGACAAAGGAGCAGAGGCGGTGAGGAAACTGTGGGAAGAAGGAGGGAGGTCATTGGTTTTGGCCTAATGGGCGGAGGCCGATGGGTTGTTGACCTTCCGAGGGAAGGCATACGTTCCAGACGTGGGAGGCCTCCAGCGATGGATAGTAGCCCATCACCACAACTCAAGGGTTGCTGGGCATCCCGGTCACTGGAAGACCCTCAAACTTGTCTCCCGAAACTACTGGTGGCCTCACATGTCTGGATACATTGGCGAATACACCAAGACATGCGACCTGTGCCTACAAACAAAGGTCCAGAGGCAACAACCAGTTGGGGAACTCCACCCGCTGCCAATCCCCGAGACATGGTGGGATACCATAAGTGTAGACTTTGTAGTGGAGCTCCCCGATGCGCATGGGTACGATGCCGTGATGAACGTGGTAGACTCGGTATCAAAACGGGCGTACTTCATACCAACCCACACGACGGTAACGGCAGCCGGAGCAGCATGACTCTTCCTACACCACATTTGGAAGCTGCATGGGTTGCCAAGGGTGGTGGTGTCTGACCGAGGAGTGCAGTTCATCCATGAGTTCCAGTGGGAGTGTCAGGAGTTGGATACTGACGGACTTCGGTACTGCCGAGGGGTGTTGTCGAAAGGTCGGGCGGACTATGGCCAAGCCCTACAGACCAAGAGTAGTGGCATTGGCTTCAACGTACTCGTGCATTGTGCCCTACTTGCCATGCATGCGACTGTATTTGCAACAGACAGATACTCGGGGGGATGCTGAGGATGCCAGCCCGAGTCGAGGACTTAACAGAGGAGAAGAAGGTAGAAGGGCCTAAGCCTAGTCGATACCCAGAATGAGGAAATATGTACATCCATGTCCTACTTATATAGGTTAAGAAGCGACATGTGGAATATAAGGAATGTGGGACAACAAGGTATGCAGAGAATGTGGCCATTGTCCACAATGAACAAAATTAGAACAAGAAATGCAAAGTGGGGATAGAACAATAAAAGACAGGATAATAGGATCGTGATTCGAGATGGGACAATAGGGAGTGGCTGAGTACAAAACAATGACTGTAACCGAGGATAACACAAGGGGTAGGAAGTACCAAGGTGGGGTGGATTCGAGAAACATGCGGATGGTATGACAGATGTGCTGAACTGAGAACATGGTATCAAGTGATGTGCATGTGGCGTGGACACTTGTACGTGGATGTAGGATGGTTGCTCGGTCGGCACTGGCGAATATCCAGGACCTCGGTACGTGGACTTGACAGGGAGCTCTACCGATTGCTAGGCATTCGCTTGGTGGCCTAGACAGATGGTCAGACCGAATGAGTGAACCAAGAACTGGAACAGTACCTGCACCTCTTTGTCAACGAGAGGCAAGACAACTGGGATGACCTCCTACCCCTAGCCAAATTCCAGTACAATAACCATGTTCATGCCTCGACCTGTGAGTCCCCCTTCTTGCTGGACATGGGTAGACACCCACGGATAGGATTTGAACCACACCAACCCCTATCGTGCCTCAAGTCTGTAAACGAGTTCAAGGAGCGGATGGAGGGAGCACTTTTGGAAGCGAAGGCAGCCCTGGTAAAGGCAAAGGATGATATGGCAACTTATTACAACCATAGGCGCCAGCTGACACCGACATTCATCCCGGGCGACAAGGTGTACCTCGATGCTAGCGACATTCACACTAATCGGCCATCCAAGAAACTAGCGCACAGGTGACTTGGCCCCTATCTCATGGAGGAACAAGTGGGGTCTCACACATACTGACTTCGTCTCCCGAAGACCTTGAGCCGTCTTCACCCGGTCTTCTCCATCGTTAAACTCACCCCGGCCCCAGCAGACCCCATCCCAGGTAGGTGATAGCCCCTTCCACCGCAGCCAATTCTCGTCGACGAAGAGGAACGCTTCGAAGTCGAACAAGTACTTGACAGCCAGATAAGAGCAAATCGACTACAATTCCTTATCAAATGGAAAGGTTATGGCTACGAGGAGAACTCATGGGAGAATGAAAGCAACATCTGGGCCCCGACCTTATCGCCAACTTCTACCGTCTGCACCCAGGTGCCCCACACCGAATCTGTGCCTTGGATGTGTCTGCCTTTAGATCCCGCACCCCAGTGCTGCCCATAGGGATCAATGTATCGGGGACACCACATTCTAGAGGGGGGGTGATGTCAGGGGAACCCCCGATCATGAACCCTGACCAGTGCCAACCCACCCATACTCCACACCCGCCGACTGAGGTCCGTTTGACCCACTCACGGCAGTACTGAGCGTACCACACACCGAGCTATCATCCCTGTTGGCGAGTACCCTTCAGAAGGGTCGACTATAACTCTTGGCTCCCCTTTTGTCATTCGTTCTCAGGGTCGAGGCCCTGGCAGAACTTCCCAGTCGGTACAGAGGGTGATGCCCGGTAGAGCGCGGAGCACCATAGTGATGGTGCTTATATACAGTAGTCATTGGGCAAAGGGTTCCCTAGAGTTTTCTCTTTGGATCCCCCTTTGCCAGGTAGGCTAGCCCCCATGTATTAGGTACCATACTAAATCTTTGGATCCCCCTTCACCAGTGCGCCGCCCTAGGGTAGAACACCTGCTTAGGTTGCCCTTACAACTACTCCTGAGGGGCCTTAGGATGAGTCAGGGGATTGAGTCATCTTGGAGTATTTCTAGGTCACAGGCAACATATCTTCTGCAATTTCTCCAGTATCCAATCCAAGGATAGAGGTCTGGGAGTAGGAGGACTAATGGGTATACAGTCGTGTACTCTCATTTTGTGTTTAAGAGTGAGTCAAATGGAGTGGGCAGGATAATCAGGATGAGATAGTGCCCTGAACTCTGCCTTGTATTCCACTGTACTCCTATCATAATATGCTGGTCTAGACATCATTCCAAGAAATATGTATGGTTCTTGGCTTTCTGGGCAATAGACTGCATCTCCCATTGCATATGACTGAGTGTAGATTGGATGGGATCATCTTCTGAGTGAGAAATGTGCTAGTGGGGGTACATGAAGATAATGATATGTTAATGGTTCTGCCTGGATGCATGTGTCCTGGGTGTTATAGCATTGCATGGGAATGAGTTCTGAAGAAGACATGATGAAATAATGGGAGTCTGAAGATTGGAGTGCTGAATAGAATGGTTGGCTGTGTGATGTGGCGACAGTGAAGGTGATATGGGATAAGCACTGTCAGAGTCTGATTTTGAACATGGTTGAGATCATCTGCTTTACTGTCAGCACCATATGTGCACATGACGTATGACAAGAATGTGCTGTATGCATGCATGATGTATGACAAGAACGCACCATATGTGTGCACGACATACAACAAGAACACACTGTACACACATGTGACATATGACACAAATGCGCCACACACACATGCGATGTATGATATGAATGTGCTGCATGTGCATGCAACATATGATACAAACACACCACATGCATGCATGTCATATGCATGAGCATACGGCACATTCGTATTGGCATGTTTGTGTTGGCATGTTTGTGTCAGTGCATTCATGTTGGCACATTCATATCAGTGCGTTTGTATCAGCACATTTGTATCGGCATGTTTGTGTAGGCACGTTTGTGTTGGTGCATGCGGCGTGTTGGTGTCGGTGCATGTGTGTACGGCGTGTTAGTGTCAGCACATGTGCATATGGCACATTGGTGTTGGCATGTGTGCGTATGGCACAGTCGTGTCGTATGTGTGCACATGCAGCACATGTGTCATATGTGTGCACATGCAGCACATGTGTCATATGTGTGCACATGCAGCATGTGCATATTGTACGTGCATGTATAGTTGAGGCGACAGTTTGGGCCAGGTCACAGGTGCTCTCGGCTTGACCTGCACCCAAACCCAAAGGCACCCAACCCGGTGACCCGTGCAGGTTACCCAAACCCATGCTATTCCCTAGATATCATCACCAACCACAAGAACCTCAAATATTGTTCTACTACTAAAATCCTGACACATAGACAGGCGCAATGGTCCAAATACCTCTGCCAATTCAACATCACTATCCATTTCCATCCCAGCAAACTTGGCACAAAACCTGACGCTTTAACTAGACAATGAGATGTCTACCCTAAAGTGGGGGGTAACAACTACAGCACCATTAACCCTCAAAACCTCCAACTAATTTTTACGACTACTCAAATAGTGGAATCCCTTCAAGCTACACAACTCATCATTCCAACCCTACAAGCAAGCATCATCATGGACTCAGAAAAACTCCCCTCCGATATATGTTCAGCCCTCCCCACTGACCCCATAGCAATGCCCCATCTGGGCACTCCCAAAATGCCAAACCCAAGATGGACACAAACCCCAGATGGTTTCCTTTGGTTAGACAACTGGATCTATGTCCCCAACACAAACAACCTCAGATTATGCATTCTACAATACAACCATGACCACGTCTGCTTGGGACATTTTGGTCAAAACAAAACACTAGCCCTGGTCCACAGCAAATACATCTGGCCAGGCTTATGCACCTCGGTCATCAACTTCTGCAAATCTTGCACCACATGTATGCATTCGAAATTGCAGCATCACAAACCATACAGCTTCCTGAAGCAACTTCCCATTCTCAAACAACCTGTCAAGCTTCGGGTACTGATGGACCTCGGTACTGCCAAGAGGTGTTGTTGAAAGGTCGGGTGGACTATGGCCAAGTCCTGCAGGCCAAGAGTAGTGGTGTTGGCTTCAACGTACTCGTGCATTGCACCCTACTTGCTGTACATGCCACTGGTTTTGTGACAGACAGATACTCGGGAGGATGCTGATGATGCCGGCCTGAGTCAAGGACTTTACGGAGGAGAAGAAGGTAGAAGGGCCTAAGCCTAGTCGATACCCAGAATGAGGAAATATGTACATGCATATCCTACTTATATAGGTTAAGAAGTGACATGTGGAATAAGGAATGTGAGACAACAAGGTATGCAGAGCATGTGGTTATTGTCCACAACAGATAAAATTAGAATGAAGGGATGCAAAATGAGGATAAAACAATAAGGGATAAGATAATAGAGACGTAGCCAAGGATAGGACAATAGGGAGTGGCCGAGTATAAATCAATGGAGTTGTGACTGGGGATAATACAAGGACAGGAGGTCCCGAGGAGAGACAGACCGAAGGGTAAAGACAGGGAGTGTGGATGGTGGATGTGCCGAGCTGAGACTGATGGCAGGGAAGGTCTAATAAGACTGATAACTGACACACAGAGCAACAAGTGCCTTTGGGGCTTGTCAATATAGATGCTAAAGACAAGTATATAACAGAGTAACTACTAACCTTTGGGGCTTGTCAATATGGATGCTAAAGACAAGACCCAAAGGTGTCCAACGGTGCGTCATTATGGGCGCTTGTTTAAGCGCCAGAGAACGCAAATGCAAAAGAGAAAAGCACAAAAGAGAAAAAACAAGTGCAAGAATAAAACACACATGTAGGGGAATAAAATCATACCCTAATAGAGACCGGCGTACTAAGTGTTATGTATGCGGCGTGGACACTTGGTCGTGGATATAGGATGGTTGCTCAGTCGGCAATGCCAAATAGATGGGTCTCGGTACATGTATTTGACACAACCATGGAATTCCATATCCATGGATTTTATTGAACAACTCCCCCAGTCTTTGGGTTTCACGTCAATACTAGTGATAGTTTTCAGACTCACCAAACAGAGTATCTTCATTCCTACAGTTGACACAATCACTTCCTCCGAATTGGCTAAATTGTTTGTACTTCACATCTTCTCCGAGCATGGTGTACTGAGTCATGTAACATCTGACCATGGAAGTGAGTTTGTCTCCCACTTCTTCAGGTCACTTGGAAAAGCTCTCGACATGTGCCTACATCTCACCTCAGGTTACCACCCAGAAGCCGACAACCAATCCGAATGAGTAAACCAGACCCTGGAACAGTACCTTTGAGTCTACTGCAACTACCAGCAGGACAATTGGTCTGAACTGTTGCCACTGGCTGAATTTGCCTTTAATAATGCTCCAAACACCACCACGGGCATCTCTCCTTTCTTTTCCAACAAGGGACATCACCTGAGCCTCACCATACACCCCAAACATGATCTTGCCTCCTCTCAAGCACGCAAGTTTGCCGTAGACCTAAACCAACTCCATGGAGCTCTGAAAGAACAAATCAGCCATGCCCAATCATGATGTCAAGTCTTGGCAGATTCCCATAGACTCGCTGCTCCCAAATTCCTGGACAGATCATCAGTATTCATTAAAGCTCAGTTTTTCTATACCACTTGACCCTCCAAGAAACTGGCATAGAAATATCTCGGCCCCTTCCAAGTAATAGCTCAAGTCGGTACCCATTCCTATATCCTCTGTCTACCCAACTCTATGCGGGCAGTACCCAGGCTTCAACGTTTCAATGCTTGAGCCCTCTACCCCTAATACCATACCCGATCGAGTTCAACCTCCACCTCCCCCTTTTGAAATCAACGGGGAAATCGAGTACGAAACCTTTCTCAATCTTTCGAGCGTTTTACTAAATATAAATACACGGAGCAGTACTTTTCTAGTGTCTCCAAGGCATTTTTTGAGTATCAAGTGGGTAATGTAAATATCTCATGAATGTGCATATGGAATACCCAAAATAACTGTGCTGGATTCAGGAACAAGGTTGATCTATAAAACAAGCAGACAACAGCTTAGACACAGGCATCCCGATAGAAACAATTTTCCTCAACCTTGATGATATAGAGGGCGAAAAAATCTTTTCCATGGAATATCGAAAAACTAGAAACCAGCGTCTCTCTCCACTATCTCTTCATATAGTGTGATATCCCACACAGAATTAGACCTGTGCATATTTTTGGGAAACTTGGGATTGGGACTAGATACTGTCTGAATTCCTGGAAGGGGCTTGTGCCAGAACATTATGGCATCAGTGAATTCCTGTGAAAGGAGTTCTAGAGGCAGTTGAATGGACTACAGATCTGGTTCCTACCTTGCTAGCAGGAAATATGATAAATGCAATGAGTGGGCCTGTGACAGAGTGCATCAGAGCAGAAACACAGACCATGAATTGACAAAGGTAAGAAATGATGCACTTGCAGCTTGCAGCAAGTGAGCCCACCCTGGGATCAGGGTACGGCAATCAGCACTCTGTAAACCGACTTCTATGCTCTTTATAGTTGTTGAATATGTTCTGTAGAAAATATGCATGCCATTCAGTGCATGTTAACACGAGAATTGTCAAATGAGATTCAGAGGGCAAGAGTGATTCAAAAGAGGTTTCAACACGCACATAGCCACGACAAGACGATATAAGCAAAATATTATGACCCAAAGGACGAGAGACAGTGAGATTCGTAGGGCCTTATCTGTACAATGGTGAAGAACGAGCCAGTAGCAACACAGAATATGGATGATGCAAGCTTTTAATCAATTAGCGAAAGGCTAAACAAATAATTGGGGAAAACCATCATTAAGAAGAAGAGTAAGAATCAAGATGACAAGCATAATCCCGTATGCAGAGTAAAACACAATTCTAGAGGAACATATTTCAGTTTTGAGGGTTTGCTTGGACATGTACAAATGGCTTATGGAGAAGTTTTGGATGACAGCATGGAAATAAATCACCATCAGTGAGTGTGTTTGCTGATTCATGAGGTTACACTCCAAACAAATTCTTTCTGTTGCAGGTGCAAAGGGTGATATAAATATATCGACCCACCAATTGTCCGTGTTGTAATCACATTCAGCCTTCGTATCAATCCTGCAGATATCACATTATTCAAGAGTTTTAGGCATTTAACTACAAGCATTTGATGATCTCCTATGCCGTGCTTTTCAGGGTTGGGGACACACCATAAATTTATCATATGAGGTATGAATAATGTTAACACTATCATGCTCAGTGGGATGAAGATGGAAGAGTGAATTAATTGGAGATAGATCATGTCTAGACAAGGAGGCCATACTGGCCATGGAGTGCTAATTTTGAAGGAGGCCACAGTGCAAGGCATATCATGTCTTGCAGACCTCTCCTCCTGGCTGAGCAGATCGTGGAACACCTTTTACATGTTCAGGAGAAGAGCTGGCCTGGTGAGCATGTCAAATGTGTCAGCCACCTTCTGGGACCCATCTCCCTATGGCTGATATAATGCACCAAAGCTTATTTGAATAATCTATCTGACTGTTCAAAAGTCTTGAACTGAGTTCAGTTGGCCATGGAGTGCTAGGCTGAAAATAGCCGTGCCTGTTCTCAATCTCTAACATTAATTAATGTCAAATGAGTCAAGTATGAGAACAGCCCAGAGGAAGCTAGAGTAATCAGAAATTTTAGGAGAACAATAATATCTTTTCAGTATTATATGATTTATTGGAAAGAAAATTAGGACTGGACAGGATTAAGATCTACAATAACAACCTGGCCTGAACGATATCCAAAACATGCTTTGGATTTAGAGAATGAATGTCTGAAAAAGCCACGAAACTCAGGGGGGAAATAGATAGGTATGAAGGGAGGGTCTACAAGAATCCAGTCTTTATTTAAAGATAGGGACACAAGATGTTCCTCTGGGGCAACGATTTGAAATGCACCTGGGAAGATGTGGGTAACTCGGCTTCCGTCTGGCAATGCGATGGATCCGGATTCGGCCAATTGAGTCGATTCACCGGTGATGAAATTCCAGATATGCACTGAATGATAAACTGAGCCAAAGACGACTTGCGTTCCACCAAACAAGAAGGCAATGGATGTCACAGAAGGGCCCTCTCCCTCGAGTGTATGGTCTGCTATCCCGGTAGTCGTATTCCATATCCGCACTGAGCCGTCTTCCGAACCAGACACAACATGCGCACCATCAGGCGAGAAAGCAACACACCGCACGGTATCAGAATGTCTCTCAAGTATATGCTCCACCTTACCTGTCGTGGCATTCCAAATCCGGACAGAGTGGTCCCATGAACCAGAAACCACACGTGTCCCATCTGGTGAAAATGCAACGCACCTCACCAAACGTGAATGGCCCTTCAGTGCGTACTTTAACTTCCCTGTACCCACACTCCATATCCGCACCGACCTGTCGTCAGAACCGGACGCGATTCGTTTCCCATCAGGGGAGAAGGTCACACAATTCAATTCATCCGCATGACCCTCTATCACACGCTCCACCTCTCCAGTTCTGGCATTCCAGACCCGAATTGAGTTGTCTGCCGACCCAGAAACGACCCGTGCGCTATCAGGCGAGAATGCCACTGAGTACACTGTACTGGAATGTCCCGTCAGTCGGCGTTTTCTCTTTCCCGGAATCACATGCAAAACATGGGATATCTTGGATGAGATCCGTGATCTTTCACGTGAGACTGTGCCCGATCCGCGGTCTGTCTTTAATTCGCTCACATTCCAAATCCGGACAGAGCAATCCGCCGACCCAGAGACGATCCGTGTCCCGTCACAAGAGAATCCAACAGAGTACACTGCACTCGCATGTCCCTTCAGCACGTGGTCTATTCTTCTCGTCCCCGAATTCCAGATGCAAATCGAAGAGTCAAGACAGCCAGCCGCGATTCGTGTTCCATCAAGTGAGAAGGCAACAGATAACACCGCACTCAGTTGACCCTGCAGTATATGCTCCATGTCCCCGCTGCTAGCATTCCAGATGCGGACTGAGCTGTCAAAGGACCCAGACACAACACGTGAACCGTCTGGCGAGAAAGCGACAGACCACACCCAATCTGAATGACCCTGCAATATGCGCTCTATCTCTCCCTTTGCCTCATTCCAGATTCGCACTGTCTTATCATCCGACCCAGACACGACACGTGTACCATCGGGGGAGAAAGCCACGGACCGCACCCAATCGGAATGCCCCTCTAGTTCCGGCTCTGTCTCTCCGGCACCAACATTCCAGATCCGAATGGACTTCCACGACCCAGACACAACACGCAGCCCGGTAGGTGAGAGAGCCACAGAAAACACAGCATCCGAATGCCCCTCATATATGCGCACAGTCTCTCCTCTATTTGCATCCCAGATCCGCACTGACGCGTCTGACGAACCAGACACGACACGTGACCCATCATGCGAGATGGCAACACAAAGCACCCCGTCTGAATGGCCCACTAGTATGCGTTCCAGCTCGCCAGTAGCCATCTCCCAAACACGAGCAGACTTGTCCTCTGACCCAGATACACCTCGGCTGCCGTCACTAGAGAACATCACAGAGAATGCTTCTCCACGGTGTCGCATGACATGCTCGGATGTCAGCCTCCATGAATCTTCCAGACCCACGACGACTTTAGCTTGAGGTCCACTGCATAAGGATGTCGCATATTTCTGTCGGAGTAGGGACCGTTTAGGAATCCATGTGAATGCCGAGCGATAGGTGTTGAGGCAGTGTTGGCTTATGGCCTCAGATCCCATCTGGAGGCATCTACGAGCATCATCAAACAGCAACCCGTGATTGTTGTGAATCATCGGATATTTCTGACAAATTGGTGAGCTAGAGTCATCTCCAATAGGTGAACTCACTGATATTGCCTCTTTTGCCTTGCGAAGGGACTTGACTCCGGATTCTAGCTCGCCAAATGCACTGAGACACTCGAACCAGTGCAAGAGATGGTTATCGGCGAATTCAGACACAGTATCGATCATCGTTGACGGTTCAGCAGGGGAAAATGCTTCTAGAAAATGAAATGCCCAATGCACACAGGAGTATCGGAGGGCCGCCGGAATGACGTCAGGATTTGTGATTTCATGGGGGAGTGTCCCAATATTGCCATCGTCCAAGTCGCAAATATTACGACGAAGAGACTTATTCATATGTGCAAGACAGTTGATCGCCAATTTATGGTGTGCATCTGATACATCTACCCTGTGTGCTGGGCAGCGCTTGGGATCAATGATGAATTCACGGAATGAGGCATGAAAGATGTTGACGTGTCCACCATTGGTGGAGGGAATATGGATTACCGAACGAAATGCAGATAGGTCAACCTCAACCTGATCGCATGTCTTACCTAACAAGGAAGCAATCCCAGAGATGGTCAAAGGGGTTTGAACACAGACCACCACGGCAAGCAAATCTTGTCTCTCCATCTTTTCTTTGTCGGTCACGAGATTTCTGAATGCTTCGTCCATAATCAAATTGTAGAAACCGTCCAGAGACGGGAGAGGCAACACCGATCGTGTAAGTTCAGTTATACGCTCCCGGGGATTTACGTTCGTGTCATCAATATACCTCACGGCGGTCGCAGTGTATATGAATAGTCCATCCGATTGGCCAAGGAGACTCTGTACCTCAGATTCGGTTGGCCAGGGGAGGTTAGGCTCAGAATATCCGCGTTTGGTCGCTA
>QLPG01001007.1:0-14688 GCA_003314385.1 Gomphus sp. MG54 | reverse complement strand
TAAAAGATGTGTTTGATTCGGGGGTTGGATTGATGTCCTGTTGTTGTCGAGATCGTTGCAACATGGACGCGTGCCAAGGGATTTCAACTTGAATTTTTTATTTAGTTTTTATTTTATTTATTTTATATTTTTATCAAAAATGCCTCATGTGTATCTCTTTGTGCGCGCTCCGCTCTCCCCGAGGCGAGCTCCCCTTCCTGGACCGGGACAATAATATAAACATGAGATCGCCCACCACAATCAACAGAAGAAAGATGGACGAGGAGATTTTGGCACCGTCGGAGAAATGATAGACCGTCTCTTTGTTTCGCAGCGCTTCATCCTGGGAGAAAAAAGTGCCAACCCATGTTAAAAAAACCGGATACCAAACACGAAAGATCCGAGTGGCACTTGCATCTACTGGAGGACCCACTCTATCAGCCGAAGATGGGAGGAGTGCCAAAAGCCAAGGTGATTGGTTGAAATGTAGCACCGTCGGGAGAGATGATAGACCGCGCACTCAAGTTCATACTTACTCCTCTTCCATTGACTGGAGGACCTGTTGACCAGCCGAAGATAGAACGAGTGCCAAAGGCCAACAGATGATAGACCGCGCACTCAAGTTCATTCCGACCCCCCCATTCACAGGAGGGCCTCTCGACCAGCCCAAGATGGAACGAGTGCCAAAGGCCATCAGATGATAGACCGCGCACTCGAGTTCATACCGACCCCCCCTTCCATTCATTGCCATTCATCGGAGGACCTGTCGACCAGCCGAAAATGGAACGAGTGCCAACGACCAACGGCCAACAGATGATAGACAGCGCACCCATGTTCATTCCGACCCCTCCATTCACAGGAGGGCCTCTCGACCAGCCCAAGATGGAACGGAACGTGTATCAAAAAACCAATATGATTTGCTAGCACCCACTCATCGGAGACACGGTGGACCCGCGTAACTGAAGTACTTCTAGGGGGAGGGGGCGGAAAATCGGCCAGACTCATCCAATATCAAAATGCAGAGGATCTGTCGATCGGCAGAAGATGAAAGAAGCGTTAAAGGCGTCGTTGACTTCCTGGAATCCAGCAACGGTCGGCGAAATGCGCAGAATTTCATATACCGAAAAAAAAAAAGATGAAAAAAAAAAAACGCGCAGGCGGACTCGTCTAAAAAAGTCAAAGTAATTAAGCAAGCCTGCCGCGTTGATTTCCCTGGATGCAGAAACCGCCGGCGAAAATCACAGAATTTCATATCGAGAAAAAAAGGCACGCGGACTCATCTAAAAAAATCAGAGTAATGAAACGAACCTATCGGGTCTCCTAACGAACACGAGATTGTCCGGTCCTTCCATTCTATCAGAAGAAGATGAAACCAGTGCAAATTCCCAGCATTGACCATCAGAAGAAGATGAAACCGGTGCAAAAGCCCAACATCGACCATCAGAGAGATGAACTTGTGCTTTCAGCGCTTTGTCCTGAGAAAAAAAGCAAGCAAATGAAGCTGAGATCGGGGTACAGCCAAGGGTATACTGAAAGTGTGAGATCGCCTCGCCCTTCGACGCAGAGGCTCTTTTGTTGAGCAGAAGAAGATGGAAGAAGATCAAAACGCATCAGGAGATTTGATTAAACGCACCAATGGAGAGCAGAGCGTCGTCTTGGCATACAAGAAAACCTAAGAGGTCTCATATCTTGCCCCTTAGCAAAGATAGAGGACTTGGGAAACAATGACTACCAGCTTGTCTTCGAAAGCACAGCACTAAGATCTGGGCCACAAAAGAGAGACAATTGGGTTGTGCTTGCTAGGTTCTCCCTGAGAGTTGAGATAGTTTGGCAGTTTAAACTCCAAATGCGTCAGAGTAATTAGGAACTGAACAATAAACCATTGCAAATGGCATCGCATGTAACGCCGACTATGAAGGTACCATTCGAATTGGAGGATTGAGATCTATAGTTCTGAAAAACCACAGTGTTCGGGTTTCGTCCCGAGAAAAAAAAAGGGAGCACGTTCGAACGCATCTCCAATGTGTCAGTCACTGATAACGAATCGAGATTTGAGGTTTGAAACGACCAGTACAGAAACCGGAGTGTTCGGGTTTCGTCCCGAGAAAAAAAAAAAAAAGAGCGCGCGCGTTCGCACATGAGTCAGTCATTGACAATGAATCGAGATTGAGGTTTGAAGGGACCAATTCAGCGGTGAAACATTCAACTGAGCCTCTGACTGCGCGGTAAAGATTGGTCTCAATGACAACTCGAGAGTCGAGAGACGGTGGCACTAGCGGCTGCAAGTCGTACTACGCTCGCTGCGCACTGCGGGTCCGCCAGCCTCTGTTGCTGTGAACCAAGTTTCGCCAAGTCGCCCGCTGGAGGCAATATCGCCATTCATCATAAATCAAATCAAAGAAAAAGCAAAAACACGTGACAGTACTTTATTGGCAACTCGTCGGTGCCCCCGCCCTGGGATCGGATAATTATAGATTGTTTATCAGTTCGTCAGAAGATCAAATATCATCAGAGATATGGCATAACCATACGTCGCATATATGGCTATGTGGTCACTCCTGAATGTCGCTCAGTTCACAAGCTGTCGCGGGAATGATGGGGGATCGCTGGGCGTGATCTGTAAATCTGATGTTTGGACGCCGGATTGTGGTGCGAGCGGTGGAGTTATTCTTGTGGCATGAGGTTTTGTGGTGCGGCTCGCGGACAGAGCGAGGTGAGAAGGGACTCGAGCCTTCATAGGTAGATAGTGTGAATGACGTAGTTGACTTGGCCAACATTGGAAAAATAACGCGATATGAGCGGCAAACATTTAGTGTACCTGCGCGCAAAATCGGACGGTCTCGGACTCCCAAGTCCGAAACATCCGCCGCGAAATACTGATAACATGTGTCAGGAGTAAGTAGTCGTCGGTGTTTACACCAACAGCCACAATACATCAGGATGCATAGACGGCAAGGAAGGTGCCAATCGAGGTCCCCGTGCTCCAAGCTCCAAAGCTGAGTAATAGATCTCAGGAGTTCTCGAAATGACGTGGTCAACCGTAGCCTTGTGTGCGCAAAACCGATCATAAACAGCCTCACAGAGATGTTGAATTTCCAAAAGGGGTTCCTGCGCGGAACCGATTAACGTACATGTGTTATTGCCAGGCTGAGTTGACAAGAGAAGACACAAGACACCGGTAACTTGAACATAAATAAGCAGTCTCTTTGCACTCCGAAAAAGGAATCGGCGGAACCGGCGTAGCTGTATCAAGGAGAAAATATGAAGAACGGCGTTGAGAGGGCAGTGCCATACCCAAGCCTGGTAGTAATATCGCCTAGAGGTGAAATTGCAATTTAAAGAGGATCGAATTTCCAGAGGCTTCCTGCTATCGATTGCAGTGCACACCGCAGATTGCAGGCAAAGCAACTCCTAGTGCTGCAGGTCACAAGAACATGGAACACGGGATGGATGGATAAGAAGGACGTTACAACGTCGTCACTTGTTCCTAATAGAGGTGAAAAGTGGAGCGATCGAACCGCGTGTGTGTGATGGGGTGTGTGGGTATGACGCAGGTGTGTGCCAGTGTTCTAGAGCCGAAGGTCCGTTCGAGTTGACGTTGTGACACGTGAGTCGTGCGGGGTAGATTGTGGTAAGGGAGATTCACAGTCCGATTTACTAAACCGTACGAGAAGCTGTTCGAATGCGTGAATCCTCATGTTCAGGAGCGGCCGGCAGAATGCAGTGCACATTACCCCGCACACGCGCTCGAGACGAATTAAGGAAGAGATCGAGATAGATAGAAGTACGTCGACGTGGTGCGAGGGGCTCAGGGCGCTTCTGATTCATGGTTTGTTATTATTGGCACCGCTCATCGTACGCGAATGAATCAGAAATTTGGAACGAGTCATTGTCCATTGGTCTGCCTTCACCTGCGGAGAGATCCAGTGCCATGCCCGTATTATCTACGCGCGTGTCAAGCCACATCAGTCGATAAGACACTGGTTGAAGGAACGCCGCCGTGTTTGCAAGTGCTATAATGAGTGTTTTTGGACATGAATCACGGCGGCGCCCTGAGCTATTGATATAAGCGACGGCGAGGCGGCGTCTGTCTTCCGGAGAGTGCGAATTCTTTCCACGGACACAGAAGGATGACGACAATGCGGAGCACAGTAGACGCACAGTGGGACAAAAGACATGCTGCAGAGGGGTGGTTCTGCTGCGAATGCGGTGTATGTTTAGGATATCAGGAGAAGCTAGTGTATGTCTCAATTTGCAACTGACGGAAACACGATATCAAGGGCACCACAGATACTGGATGACCTATGTAGGGCGTCCTACCTGTGGGCCGGCAAATTAACATAGCTAGGCCCTTTGAAAGTCGCGACAAAGGAGACTGGGGACTGGACCCCGAAGGCTGTACGCGACGCATGGCATGTATAGTCCCATGGCGACTGGTTGACTGGTCAGTTGAGAAAAATAAACAAGGCGTTTGCCGAGGGCGACTATTTGGGACTCCGCCGTGGCTCCAAAGGCTGTTCAGACCAAAGCGCACTTGTTCCCCCGTTGTTTGAGTTCTCCTCACAGCAATCGGAGATGGATTTTGGCCCGATCCGGACACCCAATAAGGGTGCCAAAATGGAGATGATTACGCACTCCTCGTCTGCAATTCTATATAAAGTGGATCTCCCAATTACAGTCACCTTCCCAAGTTGCAGCCATGGCCCACATCTACCACCACCACCGCTCGTCTCACACCACTGTATCTGCACCACCTGTGTTTGCACACCCTGTTCCTCAGCACCGTCCCCACTCTCGACACGCGCACCGCCCTGTGCCCAGTGTCGTGCGCACCACCCATGCTCCTCCACGTGCGCACCACCCCACCGCCATCATTGACCCCGTACTCGCATACCACTCCAGCTCTGCACGCGCACCCATCGAGTTCGACCTCACGCTTCCGCCCTCCCAGATCCTCATATCCCACGGGCCGTCGCGCTCCTCCTACGCGGGTCTCTCCATGCGAGACCTCGCCCAGCCAGCCACGTCTCCACCCCTCCCATACCTCCGCATCCGTTGCGACGACCTGCCGTGGTCGATTGACGTATACCCCTCCACGAACAGCGGCAACACCGTGGTGACAGTCGGCGACCTACTCAACAGCGTATACCGGGCCCTGCGCCACCGCGTCTCCGCCTCCGAGTGGGACGCTTCTTCGACGAGCATGCAGCACCGCGTGCGTGATGCATGGGTGCGCCGCTGCAAGCGGCAGCAGTCCCACAAGGAGCGCACCTACGAGTCGAACAATGGCCTGCGCCGTGTCGATTGGCTCGGCAAGTACACCCTGTTCCTGGGGTTGAGCCCAGGGAAGACGCCCGATCGCTGGGTGATGCATGTTGGACAGGCGGAAAAGACTGTCAAGTTTTGGCGAGGCTCATGAGTGGATTGCCGATTAGGAACCACTTGATCGTTAGTACTGCGCGTTTAAAGGCGTCCAGGTGACGGTTAATGACAACCGCGATAATTCTCTCATGCCTGGAACATGAATTTCTTTACTGTATCATTAATGTCTGCCTTCTGTACCCTAGCCCTAGCCACATGACCTAGTACGAATGTACAAATAATATACCCAAGACACGTCGCAACAGCACAGCTCCACTCGTCGGTTATTTTATCAATGTTGTCGATGATATCAGGGCTTTAAAGATCAATCTTCTAATTCAGGGTATATAATTGGAAGGCACAGGATCCCAACGCGGAACTTGAAAAATATCCAATCTTGTCCTCTCATTCGTTGCAGCGACTCTAACGTTTCAAAATGAACATGTGAAAGCGCACGAGCATGCTGACCCTGTGTGTACAGCGCACTGCCGCATCAGCGCGTGTAGATCTCCGTCACTGAGCGCTGTTCTCGATTGCTTTCAGGGTGCACGCACGCACCTTCCAACAGTGATATCAATATGTAAACGTTAGCTTTCACGATCAAGAGTGGATCAAGAATTGTGGCGTCGATAAGTCCTTATTACAATACAGCAAAGATATGCAGACTCAGGGTAGAAAGGGGTGAGTGAAATTTTCTTTTGCTGCAACGTGTTTCTTTAATTGTTGAAAAAAAAACGACGAAATGTGATTCATGAGGTGCTCCACTACTTTTTCACTCTCCTTGAAATTATCGGGGGAAGATGGCTTGGTCACAAGAGAGCTGGACACTGGACTGGAGGTCGGAACTACTCATGATTTCATTTACAGCAGGTAATTGCTAATGAAAACCCTTGGATTGGATTGGCCAGCACTTTAGCGAGGGGTAGGGTAGATGTGATTTACACCAAAGGGAGGGAAAAAAAAGGACACATTGAACAACACGTATACTTCCGCATCTGATAACCTTGGAAATGCAAATTCCACTGGTGGAAACTCATATCAAATCCAGCGTGGTTCGATATCTAAATCATTAACAACCCATCACTTACGAGCCTTCACCACGGCCACATGCGCATACTGATCTGAGTGGCCATCTCCCATCTCCCAATATATCAAGATCCGAGATCCAGCTAGATCTCACTCACAGTGCATGGCGAGTTACGTCTTACCAGTTCATTTAATTGGGTTCTGCTTCCGAGACGCCACTGTGCTCGCGTGATAAATCGGGAATCAACGATCGTGGTCAGGCTTACAACGAGTCACCACCCCCAAGTGACTCTCCACATCGCGTCGAGGCGGATGGTGCGTTTCGGATCTTGGTTTGGGACTGCCGGCTTAAAATAATTCTTCATCATGTGTACCGTAAAACTTGATATAGAACTGTTCATACTGTTTGTACACATTATATGGCATCCGGTGTTGCTAGCAGTTTTCCCCGTACAATTGTTGATGCTTAATTGCCTTATCATTAGTATTTATTATTAGCGCAGGGTCGATCACCTAGGGTGAGTGTTCAAAGCTAGTCTGAACAATTGCCGTATAGTCATATTCTGTAGATTGAAGGTATAGAATAAAGTCGATCCCTAATTAATATTAAATAACAACACCATCAACCCTTCATATACAAAGGAGTTCTAGTATTGTATTTTATAGAATATAATTAATCTATTGTTCTTCTGGTGCCCTTGGTCATCTAAACAAGGGTGCAGTCCTTGTTTTCTCCACGGCTACTCAGCACTAGGCTGAATTGCGGCTCATGCCCAAAAAACCTAATAGTCTTTGTAGATAATGATGTTAAATGTCTATTAAGTGTCCAGATCCATCCTCAAACCTGTCTGGCCAGCATATGTAAGTCTTGTTGGCGATAAGTAAACATGTTTCTATTAACATATAAGACACTT
This sequence comes from Gomphus sp. MG54, assembly GCA_003314385.1. Taxonomy (NCBI): domain Eukaryota; kingdom Fungi; phylum Basidiomycota; class Agaricomycetes; order Gomphales; family Gomphaceae; genus Gomphus; species Gomphus sp. MG54. The sequence continues at coordinate 7,408 of QLPG01001007.1, read as the reverse complement.
ACAAGAATTGTAATAAGTGTAGGATACAAGAAACCATGAAGACAATTCGTATGAATATTTGGGCAAATTTTCAAGCAAATTTTGAGTCATCCAAGGTGGATATATGTACTTGAGCCATTTTCCATTGAGTTGAGCAAGTCAAGAGATGGTTGAATAATGAGATAATATATTCACATGATCTCTCACATACTTCCAGTATTTTATTATTATTATTTGCATTTTATTCAACCCTCCATTAAGCCTTGTTTCCATCCCATCCCAATTTCGCAGTAACTGAAGCATCTGCTGAATGGCAGTTTTGGACCCACTTAAAAGAACTGTGTGCTGCATTGCTTACACACAACATTAATTCTTCAAAAAATTAATTCTAGTACAGTCGCAGACACTCAAAGTCTGCTTTTTTGATTCTGAGAGAAGGCTCATGTAAATCTTTTAATTTTTACAGAATCAGATTCACACTGCAAAAAGGAGTTGATTTTTACTGATTTTTTTAGAGGGTGGCCAAATTTTGGGACCAAATTTTATGTATATTCTGCTGATGTATTTGAAGTTTGGTGCTAACCTCGCTATATCAGCTGTCTCCACCAGCGTAGTGTGCATCATATTCGTGTCACATGCGCATTGTTGCTATGTCACATTCAGGACACATGCAACAGACACCTGGTGTCTCTGGGAAGGGACATGCACAGGTACATTTAGGATATAACAAAAGTCATGTACTAGAATAGATAATTAACCAATTTCCAAAACATCCTTTCTCCCTATTTTCTTTGTCCTTCAACAGCTGGAAATGAGCCTCAAAGTGAGGAGCTTTGAAACCATAGCCTGTGAGCTTTCCCTGGTCTCTGAAAACTTTCATATAATTCCTTTGGGTCCTGGCTGATTTACTAGTATACTCACTCATACCTGATTTTCACCTCCTAATTAAAAATTAAAATCATAATAGATTAGGAATTTTTTTGCTCCAATTTTTGTATCTGAAACTAATGTACAGTGTAGTAGACTTCCTTGATACAGATTTCAGTCAAGCTCAATTTTAGCTCAAAATTTTGTAGGTTAAATTTTAATGACATTATATTACAGCTAAGAAGTGTCTAAAGAATATTTTTGCTTTATAATATGAGGGCAAAAAAAGCACTTATTGCAGCACAATAAATTATTTTCTGGAACAGGTCAAAATGTCACAGTGTCAAGCATCGGGTACTGACGGACTTCGGTACTGCCGAGGGGTGTTGTCGAAAGCTCAGGCGGACTATGGCCAAGTCCTGCAGGCCAAGAGTAGTGGCGTTGGCTTCAACATACTCGTGCATTGCGCCCTACTTGCCGTGCGTGCCACTGTATTTGCAACAGATAGATACTCGGGGGGATGCTGAGGATGCCGGCCCGAGTTGAGGACTTAACAGAGGAGAAGAAGGTAGAAGGGCCTAAGCCTAGTTGATACCCAGAATGAAGAAGTATGTACATCCATGTCCTACTTATATAGGTTAAGAAGTGACATGTGGAATAAGGAATGTGGGACAATAAGGTATGCAGAGCATGTGGTTATTGTCCACAATGAGTAAAATTAGAAATGTAAGGCAGAAAAACAATAAAGGACAGAATAATAGGACGTGCCCTAGGACAATAGAAAATGCCCGATTATAAAACAAGACTATAACCGAGGATAACACAAGGGCAGGAAGTCCCAAGGTGAGGCAGACCAAGGAGTGAGGAGTAGGCATTGGAATGAGGGGTGTGACCGATATGTGCGTCTGGCCGAGAACAACTCATTGAATGGTTTGTACTTGGTTACTAATGGAGTATTTTAGTCGGTACCGCCGAGTTATCAGGTCCTCAGTACGTGTACTTGACACACAGGTATAAATCCTTGATACCAGTGTGACACCTAATTCTCTGCAGAAAGAGTTTGCAGCCTGTCATGACTAGTCATCCATCTCTTCATCACATTCTTCTTCATTTTTCTCATTTTCAACATCATCTTCATTCAGTGTTGGGAGGGTGCTTTGGTTTGTGACCCTTGTCAGTTTTTTTTTTGGCCATGATTGCTTTGGGAATGCAGTCTTGTATTATTAGCTTTGGTAGCCTAATATCTTTGTGGTCAGAGTAAGGTCAAATCAAGTTGAATCCCACCTGGAGTTTTTTTAATTAACAATAGGAGATGCATATCTTCCTAATGTGAATACTCTATGACAAAAACTCTGGGAAAATTTGAGCAATCACTGATTTAAGATTGTATGTTATCAAAATTAGATAGATTTAGATGAAAATAAATTCCTCCTAAATGCAATTCTTCTCCCACCCTTATGCAGTTTGGCTTAAATGTTGCTTATATATAGTAGATTCTTTGTGCAAAACCCTATATCACTGAACAAGAATAGACTTCAGAAAATCAATTTGTATCAAGGAGGTATCCTGTATCAAGGAAATCTACTACACTGTATTGGTTATACTACAATAACAGACCGCCGACCAATTTCCAGAACTATCTTCTTACCAGCACCACCACAACAATACCAACGCATACATTGCAACGATGGCAATCCTCCTCATCGTCCCCTCCTAGACAGGCTATTTCTCGTTTCTCCCCTTCCTCGTGACAGGTTTTAAGAGTGGTTCTCAACACCGGTTTCAAGCGCAATGATACTAATTTTACAAAAAGTTTCTTCATCTCCTTTCATCCCTCCCTGTTAGCCCACCTCGTATTTGCGCTTTTCAATAATCAGATGACACTCTCCTCCCTGTTCGTGAAAGCATGACTGTACCAACACGACCAAGTCCAAGAGGGGACTTACATCCCATCGCTACAGGTGGTAGATACGAGGTGGGATGACAAGGAGGATGCACGACCAGGCAAAGAGGAGACTTAGATCTTATCGTTGATATGAAGTGATATACTCACCCACACCTGATTTTTATATACTAATTTTTATATTAAAAACTAGGTTGAATATTAGGAAATTGCCTCCTTATGTTTGTGTCTCAAACCCATGTATTGTGGTTGTACTACACCGTTCCGCACTGTCTACCAATGTTGCTAATTCATCTACTATTGAAAGGGATTGAACGTGAATCTTGAGCATGCAGCATGCTCTACTTGCTTCCCATAAGTTGATTATCTGAGACGCTTTGAACGAATATCAATTTCATATTCCACACTACAAGATGTGTGAACCAAAGGCATAATCCGAGGTCGACCCTGCTCAGTGGCGCCAACTTATATCATAAGTAAAGCTCCGAGTCTTCTGCGACACCTTCCAAACATCCAGACGCGTTAATCGGGTGGTGATAAACACTACTAGAGGCTGGATAAAAGTTTGGACGTAGTGGCAAACCCTCCAAAATGAAAAACTCATGCTGGTCTATATATAAAACGTTAGTTGAGCCTTGGTCGCAGAGCTGAGGCTGGAGCGCCCTCAAGTTTGGGCCTATTGGCGAGGCTAACGTTAGGCGAAGAAGGTATTAAGGCACGAATTTAACTGGCGTTGTCGTCTCATTCTGCGCCCTTCCTTGACCTCGTCTTTGCCCCAGTTCGTCAAAGGTCCAAGCACCATCCTTTGCTGTATATTCAGCGCTTACACGGACACATCTCCAGGACACACCAGTACCTTCGCGTTCTGTGGAGAAGAGCTCTCGGCATGGGGCTAACGATCGAACCTCCCGTTAAAGCATGGGTACGCGTATATTTGCGCGCGCGAGAGAGATTATATTTCACAGTCGTCCTGGTCCACACTTTTTACTTTCCTTTAGACTCCCATTCCGCTACGTCCGTGGTATGCCGTCTCATTGCTGTCTTTCAGCTTGCTCGTTGCCATGGCTCTCGAGGTCGCGCTTCATTTTTCACGCACTCAGAATGGTGAGGAGGGCACGAATTTCTGTAATATATAAAGTGTGGCTCTAAACTGAAAAACATTTCATAAAGGGTGGAAGGTTGCTAGCCAGTTTTCAGCTACAACTGGGATATTCCACTACATCTACGTAAAGCTTGAAAAAACCCCGTTTATCAAATAAAATTACTTTATTAACAGTGTACTGGATGATCACTTTCAGACGCTCCCTCCTGTTGCAGTAGCGATGATTATCATTGCACTTTGGACTTGGACCGATGTCGATATCAAGCAGATACAGGTACGTTCAACAGTAGCCAATGCACAATGAATTATGATGAATTCGATATTCTGTTTTCACAGCCGTACATCGACCTTGCATACGGAAACGCGCCTGCTTCGAGGACGTTACTGTTAGATTACGCCAATCAGCACGCAGCGATTGTCTCTGTGACCGCATACCGGCACAGTCATTACATTGTAGCTTTGTCATCATTCATGGTTTTAGGTGGATTAGCTGTCCAGCCACTTGCAGCTTCCTTGTTTACTGTGAAGCAGATATGGTGGAACTCTTCCAGTCTGTGGTAGTCTCCTGTGTTCAACATCCTCACAAGTTGACATATCATCTCCTTTGCTGCCTTAATCTTTCAAAGACCTTGATGTAGCAAGTTTACAAAGTCTAGGTCTGGATCCTAACTTTCAAAACTTGACCGCATTTTCTACGGCAAGCGAATGTCCCTTATAATCAGGAACCCCCCAACCCCTTACTGATACTTTTTATCCTTGTCTTGTTAGGCTGCTGGCTTCGTCCAAGCCAACGTTCTTTACAATGCTACACCTCCGAACTTTGTGCGTGACAGATGGGCTATTGCCAAAGTCGAAGTGCCTCGCGATCAAATCGCGAATGGAACCATGTTCGCAAATGCCCCAGGCGTAAGGTCGCTTGGCCACTGCAAAGCTGGAGAGACTGTGTGTATCCAGACTCTTATTTTATTTTGTTTTACCTCGCCGTCAAGCTCAGTGATTTATGTACTGACCTTGGCAACCATTTGCGAACAGAGTAGCCTCGGTATGAATGGGACGGGTTTTTTCATCCTATCTGGCACGTCGAATGGCTGCAACGTCTCTATATCGACACCGCCAAATCCCGCACTCCAATATGGCGTCGATATTGTGACCTGCCCTAATTCGCCTCCCCCGGACCCTTTTAAACCGGTGGTGTTCTGGACTCTCAGCCAAACCTCTCAGTCTTCCATACCGGCGTATTCGCTCGTTTATTGCACTCCGACGATAGAGCTGTTCAACTATTCGATAGAAGTGGCGTTACAGACCGGTAACTTGCTGAATGTAACCATTACAGCAAACTTCACCCAGCCGAACAACCTTACCGATCCGAATGGGTTGATCGCCGGTCGAGCGATGAACGGCGTAGCCTTTAATTTGACCAACGCGGATTCGTGAGCTCTTCTTTTGCAACTGGCAGACTATTCGTATTTTACTAAAATATTGTGTAGTTTTACACAACAGAGAGCACAATCAGCAACGACGGGGCTTATTGAGGCTATCGTTCAGAAAGCGATCATGTCTCCAGGTGGCTTGTTCAATCAAACTCAAAGCCTTGGAATTGTTGGAATCACGGAATCGATCTACGTTTGTTGTCGCTAACATTGATTTTTTCCACCTGCTGCAATATTTGACACTGCACCGTATCTAGCACCTTTACTTGGCTCTAGTTGCTAAGGAGAATTACTTCGTACAAGACAATTCTGTTGTCAACGTCGGCATCAACACATTTCAGCCGAGGCTTTTCATAGTGCAAGTCCCCTCCCATTCGCGACTTTTTCACTCACTACCGCTAATCCTAGTTCTCAGGGACACGACCGCACATATTCTGACCGGTGTACTCGTCGCATTCGTGATCCTAGGTACGATCGTCCACGTCGTCCATTACCGCACGCGTCATATCGTCGTTCTCCCTCGGAGGCCAGGCACGATCGCCACCGCCGCCGCCTTCACTGCGCGCTCGAACGTGGGAGAAGTCCTCGACGGCCACCTTCACGAAGTGTCGTTGGAGGGAATCCTAAAGGATAAGCGCTTCAAAATTGACAGAGCAACAGGTAGGATCGTCATGGAAGGCCACGATGGCTTTATAACCGAGGATTGGCATCCCATGACAAGGAATTCTGTCGCCCGAGGCTGAATAAGTTGTGTGTGCGACCTTTTCTTGTCCCCATATGTATTTTTTGTGCGATATATCCCACTGCGGGATGTGATGCCGTCGATATCCCGTGGTTTTTTTGCCGCTAGGATTTCAGTAGTTATGTACTGGGACGTTATTGAACAGTGGATCATGTAGTTTTAGACATGTATGAAAGAACGCAATTTACAGAGGAATCGAATGAAACAGGTTAAGAAGTGAGAAAGAGTCCTGCTTACAAGGGAATTTATGAAAAGGAGGTTACAACTGGCTTGCAACTAGATTTTCGAGATTAAAGTTGTGAGATTAAAGTTTGTGGGGGCAAGTCTCCGTTGCCTTTTGGGGATTTAAGGTTCAAAAGGAATCGCCAAACCTCTGGTTGTTCTTAGCTATCATGACCCTACCCACCTTGCAAGAAGAAGACCCAATGAGGTACTGTAAGGGAGGATTGTTGAGCGATTAAGCAGTTCTAATAAAAACTCTCAGTAAGTGAAAACTTCGCTGAGCTTATATTATACTCTACCTAATAAGAACTACAGGGTAGAATAAGTATTGGGTCACGGTCAATCTATCATGAGATTGTGCATACCTCTCAGTAAGTGAAAACTTCGCTGAGAGGTCACACAATCATGTCACTCCACCATATATGTATCAGGTGTTACGCCGTACTATGCTCCAAGCTTATCTATGTTTTAATCTCAACAAGGATACCATCCTGTTCGTCTAGGCGACACTTTTCATGGCTGCTACAGAGTTATTAGAAAGCTGGGATTTGGAATGTACGCTACCATTTGGCTAGCACTAGACACAAGGTTAGAACAAGAACTTTGAATATCATCATGATTTTGATTGCTAACCTCAGGTTTTGATCAATAATTAGATCATCTAACTATGTTGCACTCAAAATTCTGGTGGCCCAGCGAACTAAAGGCCTTGAAGAAATTACTTTCACGAAAAAGATCATGGAGGAAAGCTCAGAAGCTTGCCCATACTTAGTGAAACTTCTTGACACGTTCGAGCATCAAGGGCCAAACGGTACACACCCATGCTTGATCTTCGAACCTCTTGGTCAGAGTCTATGGTGTTTCTTAAAGCTCGAGGCCGCACTTGGCAAACCGTTCTCTCTCCCGACTTTTGCTGCTAAGCGGGTGGCCTTTCAACTGCTCACAGCATTGAAGCATCTCCATGGGCTTGGATTCATTCACACAGGTTGGTGAAATGCCATTTATTATTTACAGCATTCAGATGGTTGATGATTGTAGACCTGAAGTCAAACAATGTCCTGTTTGCCATTCCTGATGCAAATGAATTCATCAGGGCTGAGCTTTCATCTGAAAGACATGTTGAAGCTATCAGGGCTGAGCTTGCAATTGAAGGACACATTGAA
>QLPG01001001.1:0-26726 GCA_003314385.1 Gomphus sp. MG54 | reverse complement strand
CAGCCTGCACTGTCCCCAGATGTTGGCACAGCGCTGTGCTTCAGCGCCAAGTTGCACAGCCCTTATCACTCGTGTATAACAGCAGCCTTTTGCATTTCGAACCACCTCAATCATTCGCCACCGCCCTTCACCTCATGAATGTTCAAAGTTCCATCCTTCGCTTGGGAGATAAGAACCACAATTCCAGTCTCCATCTGCCTGAGGAGAATGATGTATCCAACGCGGAGGGATCAATAGGGCATAGGGTTTGTGAGGCTGCAGAGGCGTTCGAGGACTCTGATCTGCATTCTGCTGGTGACCACGTCTCGGATGTATGGCACGGGGACGCAGAGCTTGAAAGGGTTGTCACATCTGATGCAACGAATCATCCTCCCGAACAATCACCTCCTACCACCGTTACACGAACCTCAATGCTCATGAGTCGCCCGTCGAATGCACCGTCAATTATGCGAATGAAACAGATAAAGTCGAATGCTAATGAATCTGTTAGAACCAGGGACTATTGAGTCACTTTATACATATATTCAACATTCACACTGCAATATCTCCCCCAGATATTCCCAGATCAGGACGCAACTTCATACCAAAGTTATATACATCATGAGGAACCTACTATAATATTTCTATGATTTTAGGAGCAGGTTTTTCCCCACACTCTCTACCCGGCCCCATTCCTACCCCAAGGGCCGGCTCACCTCATCTGGACATGTTGGGAAGGGGATACACTGGCATGTGGATTTCTATTCAGTATATTATCCATTCTATTCTATTTCTATCACTTCCCCTGTGAAGTTTTCCTCTATATCATTCCCACCGCATATATGCGGGTGTAGCACGCGCACGGCCGCATTAGGCCGGCTTCTAAACTTCACTCCGTGAAGTTTTCGTCTTACTAATCATCTTCTACTTCGTATAAATACAAGAGATATTCAGAGTAGTATAACAACCAAAAACAAAGCAATTATCTTTGTATCGTTGCCCCCCATCACACTAGCCTTTAGGCTATACTTAAACATCTTTGTCTCGCGCTGAACCGGAAGGTTAAGCGCCGAGCGTACTTTCCTATTCGGGACTAGGACAACAACTACTCGTCGTACAGCAAGGCCAGGTCACAGTTGGTTTCCAACCCCATATATCATATTATACTACTAGACATTATATCTAACTTGTGGGAGGACCACAACCATATAAACCGACGCTTTGGCGCCCAGGCCGGATTCCCGGTACGGCGCCTCAGCGGAGAGTAAACCTGGGACTCAGCTCCCAGTAGATTCACGATAGGGAAATACTTTCCCTAGTGATAAATAGATACCAAATCGTAGTAAAATCCGGGAGATCACTTCCCTTATTATCCAACCGACTCTCCGATATTAAAGCGCAGGAAAACCCCAGGAAACCCTATCTGCCAGACCCAACTACAGATTAAGAGTCTCAGGTTAATCTACAGAATCAAATGTGGGGTACCTGTTTTGTTCGCTTCCCGTTTATTCCTTCATCAAAGATTACTAATTCTTATTACAATACTCTTAATGTGCGCCAGGATGTTTTTACACCACAGCTCTCGTCCTATCTTGAACTTTTTTAAACACATAATACGGCTGCAGCTGAACAGCGGCAGCAGGATTAGAGAACCTCAAAGCCAGAAAACAAGCGGTGAAATGGATCCAGGTTTGTCCCATCTTGGATCCCTGAATTTATATCCTTGCATACCTTATCATTATGTCAGAAGCACAATCTACATCATCGCCGTTAATAAACTTCAAAATGCAGGAGAGCCAAATTTGTGAAGCCACTTGTTGATCAATGTGGCATATACAAAGTGCTGAAAAAAGTCACATTTTCTGTTTCAGATGCACAGGGAAATGTGATCATACATTTCGGCAGTGAGATTAGACGTTATTCCAGTCATTTATTCCACTCTGACATCACATACACCTTGAAGGTATGAATAGTCAGCCAATACCAATGTCCCCGAGTTCCTTAGATGAACCTGATGCATGTAACATTAAAGTTTTTTTGGAAAAACAGTGTGCTGATGCCAGCTCTTAGATACTCACTTTCATGCGGAAGGATATCAACCTCCTGCAGACCATTAATCAACAGTGTATCTATTGCCCTGACGGAACAAATTTTCTTACAGTAAAGCTGCATAAAGCGAAACAACCTGATGGTCAAATAGTTCTTGTCAAAACATATCATGGCTCACCTTCTCAACCAAAGACAACTCTCGTACGTCCCCATTTTGTTCCAGACTCTTGGCCATTTTTAATCGTGCCGTAGTTTGAGCGAGACATCTCTTTGCACAGAGATATCATGTGAGTTTTGGTTGGAGATCAAGTGTAACGAATGCTGATCGTTTTATTGCAGGGATCCTTCGATATTGCAGCTTATTGGAGCGAGCAGAATCACCTGCAGGATCCCGTTCGAGGTATATCACATGCCAGGCGAAAATCTCGAGAGTTTGAGGAGTTGGTTCAGACAGAAGTTGTCATCAAACCCCGTGGAGTTTATATGTGGACTCTTTGACATGGTTGGTGATGGCATATATCAGGTTGAATTGGTATTGACACACCTGTTGGGCCAGCGGACATCAGTTCTGGTATGACACACTGAGTGGCTCATATAGTTATTTATAGCATTATCCATGACTAGGCGTTGGCAGAGTCTCAACTGTCGGGAGGATTTGTGTTCCCTGTTTTTGGCATAGTAATGAATTCATTTTCTGAATCGAACCTTGCTGACAATCTCTAGGGTAACGGCCTTTGCCTGTGCAGAGAGGACATGATCGACCCCAGTGGACACTCATATATGCAGGTGAATTATCAGGTGGAGACAGCGACAGATATGTAAGTTGCCGTATTTACTGATAGATGATCCCAGTCGTGCTCATGATCACCGTAGTCTGTTTTATATATTCAAAATGAAATGGCAATGACCGTTCCAGAGTCAGTATTCTAAGATATCTTACATTCCTGGTATAAAATTATCTGTCTATAGAAATCCATTGGGGGGCTACGATCCTAACCCAGTCAACTGGATGGCAAGGCTCATGCTTGGCTCCTCATTATGGATGCACCGCACTGAAGACCTTGTGGAGATTCTTCGATGTCGATTTGACGAAATCACGCTTCCTATGGTCGGGGCTGCAATTTTTGAACAAGGCTGGCTAGCGGAGGATTACCATTACATACCATGCATTTTCAGTGCTGTCATTCCTGGGGTCTGTTTGGGTAACATTGGCTATGTTGACGAAAATGGTAAATTTGTCGTGGTCGACAATGTTCATGACCACATGCAAGGACAAACTGGACCACTGTCTTGGAATTATGAGTGGAATTACTCTAACAGTAAATACCCCGATAACAACCCCCGAGAAGCTATATTGAGCCAAGCAGGTCAGACTTTCCAACGGCGCAGGCAAGTCCATTTCTACTTTTGTGTCTCTCTTGTTAACCACTCATGGTAGATTCGTCCCTCTCGCTATCCCCGCGTCAATGGACATATTTATTTCTTTAGAATACAATAATTTGGATGAAACACATGCGTGGAAGTGGTTGCGTGACCATGCGCGCTTCATTATCGACCGTCATGGCCTCTCTGTTCCACCCCATGAACTGAAACTAGGTTAGTATCTTTGTAAACGCCGAAAAGAGTTTTGACCAGCAGCGTGAGATAGTTACCAGAATAAAGTGCCAATATTCGATTAGGCTGACACTCGCGGATGGTCCCAGTGTGCCAGGACATGAATGGTGCGACTTCCAATGGGACTCTGGAGCACATCCTGGGGTGACAAATCCCGCCGTGTACGTTTTTTCAAACAACGATGGTCCAACTATCCGGGAATCAGGTGTACCAGAGCTTTCGATGATAAATCGTGCCTCATTCGACCCCAATCCCCAATGGCTGGATGACGTCATGTGGAATCCCGAGAATGCCCGTTCCACTTCGACTGAAATGCGAGATGGCCTCTATTTGCATTCATTTGCCTGGGAATTGTTTCTTAATTTTCAACATAGTAACGCTTTGCTCATGTTCAAATAGGAGCTTCTATATGCATTACCTACAACTTCCCATCGGTGCCGCTCGTCCCTTTATCTCCGAAGTCGACGATCAATGACGTACAAGCGTGACTGACTGTGCACATTCAAGATGGCCTCCACTCAGCAGGTCTATTCCTCACCTCAGCGGGCACAGCCTTACCTGAGCGGCCCTGTAATGGCCGTCATGTTTCCGTGCTCCTGCCCATCACACTCCTCACGTAGGCCCAAGGCGCAAGGACAGCCCGAGACCTCTGAGGCGAACGAGCAGCCGCTGGGCCACAATTGTGCGGCCAGGGGCAGAGGGGCGGCTAGGGGGCTAGGGGTGAGGTGGCGGAAGGTACTGGTTCAGGGCAGGAGGGTCATGTTTGTGGGAATGGAATTCCTAAAGTATGGCGATTATTTCTGATGTTACCCGCCAGCCCTACACACCCACTGTGAGGTCGTGGTTTATCCGCCCACCCGCGAGTCCTCAAATTCTCGTTGGTACCATCGTCACATCAAACCGGTATCTTCTCCGCGTTTTGACCAACAGTTACACGTTACGACGTGTACAACTCCTGGTTTAAACTCTTTACTACAAAACAATAAACTGGTCAAGGTTGTCCCACCGTCGTCTTTCCATCGTAGTCGCCATCACTGCTCCATTCACTCTTCCGCTCGTACATCGAATGCTCGCCATCGGACTCGACCTCGTTTTTCGTTTGCATCTTGAATGTATCTTTGTAATTTCACCAACGTCTGACAACACTGTGATATCCACCAACACCAAAACACTCCTGAGAGGACAGTTGGGAGGCGGTAAGGACAGAGGGAGTACTTGAGCACAAGATCTCTCAATGGTGTCCTGGATATATTTCGGGTCCACATCATCAGTGTCCTAGTTGCCAGCGCAACAAACTCACACACTGCATGCAGCACACAATGCATCGCACGATCGAGTCCAACCCCACCTTTGCGCTCTCAACTTCACAAGATCTTGCTAACCTAGGGCAGTTTCTGGCATCTTTTAACGATTCAATTCCAGTCCTGTCTCCTTGCACAAGCTGGACGGGTTGGAATCCATCGGATACCTCTCAACCTTGCGGTCTCTATCCGTGATGTAGTGTGGTGTCGGGTGTGGGGTCATCTAATGGTCCCTCCACAAAAAAAAAACAAAAAAAAAAAAAAAAACTAGGTGAATTCAAAACCGAATTTTGCCACCAACCTCTGGCGTTGTGTGGCTTGCCCTTCTCTCGTGCCTTCCAGCATTTTTTCAGCTCCTCACCATTGTTATCTACTCGTTAGTATTTCTGTTTGGCTATTTGTTTCATGTCTTTTCTTCTTTTTGCTGATTGCTTTGTGACCCTGCATTTTGCCTCTTGTCATATCTTGTCTGTGCCCTTGTCACTTGTGTATGTTGTTTTTGCTTTCATCTTCTGGGGGGGTTTTATTTTTATTTTTATTTGGGTTTCTAAATTATATACCCGAGTGTGAGTTTCCTCTGTTCATGAATGAATGATCCGGGAAGATTCCCCATTGCTCGCATATCGAATCTCGTACGAAGGATAACGTCCTGGATATGTTTATTAATTTGTCCAGCGGTGTCGCGTCGATACATGGTTGCTCCATCTTGCTAATCAGGGACCCTCCCCAATTATTCAAACCAAACCCCAATCATCCCTGGATTGGAGAAAGGGTGATCTGGTACCACACAAAATGTGTCATACTATACTAAGTTATCGCAAATTGGTGTCTCAATCGGACTGATTAGCTCTGAGTTCTGATAGCTCCGACCTGATCAACCACGGAAGTTGGAAAAGCGATACAATATACCACCTCCAGTGGCCCCACCAACGATGCCATAGAAGGTACAGTATTTATCATTTATTACACATCCTCCAACACGACGATAGACCTGATAGGCTATCCCATAAGAACACTTTACTGTTTATCCTGTATCAGGGATTCAGCACTCTTATATCACAGATCAAATTTGTTTGACCTACTCAACCATTGAACTGGGGGCGAGCTGATTTGGTACGCTACACAGATTCCATTTGTTTATCATGATCTTGGATCACGATGAGATGCCCTCTTTCGGGTTAATCACAGAGATCACACTTGAAACTTGAAGTAGTAATGCTGCTTGTGTGATGTAGAGTGTGAATGACGGGGATGTCGAACAGAGATAAGGACCTAAGATTCGCAGAGTATTATCCAGTCCAGCAATGACACTGAGCCTATAATCAATCTTATACTCGAAATGGGGAGCCAAGATCGGCTCGGTAGGGTCGACAATGAGCCTCAAAGGTTAGCTCGGACTGAACTTGGCCTTCACATTTTCCCATATACCCCGTCGCTGAACTTGGATCGAATAACCTGCACCCTAGCTCATATCCTCTTCTTATCCTTTGCTTAGGTATATACACAAACGCTGCTCCCATACTCCATATTGTGTACCATCTAGAACACCCTTTCTCCCACTTCATTACCATCCACGCGGAATTTGAGACAAGAAGAGCTCTTTCTCAGAGGAAACATGGTTCACTGATACATGATATTCGCGCTCTACATTTTCTTCAACCTCGCCACATCCACGAGGGGTTCGATATACAATGATCATACATGTATCTGTTGTATCTCTATCATCTAAATTCCACAAAAGACAGCTTCAGAGTAAATTCAAGCCAAACACAAATCCAAATTTCCCGTGAATCCATGTAACACATACACTTCTGGGAACTTAAAGATGAGTATTCAATGGTCTTTGAAGTTGTCATGCTCAGATTAAAGAACTAAAAGTGGATATTTCAAACCACAGTCACACAAGAATTCACCCCGCTCATCAGTATTCTTCAGGATCAACCTCCCTTTCAGCTGAACTTACCGACCAAGTCAACGTGCACACACTTGACAGACGTGTAGCTGCAAATTCAGAAGTTTAGTAAACAATGCCACAACATGAGTTGACTGGTAAAAGCTCACTTGTGTACCGCATGAATATTTTCTTGTCGCTACTTCACGTGGAAAGGATTGCACATTTCTGAATATTTTCTTGGTGTATCTCATGTAGAAGGGATAGCCCTTTCGTGAAGATTTTCCTGTCGTATCTAACAGATCTCTTTTTTAGTGACATCGTTCTGAATGTCTAGCTAGATTAACTTTGCATCTTTTCATTTCTCTTTTTTTTTTTTGCTTTCATAATCATATTCCTACATTGTTCATTTGTATATATTCTCACCTCTCCATCTTCTCTTCTTGAATTTCCATCTTCTTGCTCTTTCAGAACTTACCGACCAAGTCAACGTGCACACACTTGACAGACGTGTAGCTGCAAATTCAGAGAGTTTAGTAAACAACGCCACACACCGTGAGTTGACTGGTAGAAAAAGCTCACTTCTGTAGTGCATATTTGCCCAATTCGCGACCGATGCCTGATTGTTTGTAACCGCCGAATGGAAGCTGTGGACTGATCATATTGCAGGAGTTTCCCCAGACAGTGCCAGCCTTGAGTTTGTAGGCAACCCTGAATGCACGGCTGATATCTTTTGAGAACACGGCAGCCGCGAGGCCATATACCATGTCATTAACCACCTTGATAATGTCTGCATTGTGATGAGTGAGTGCATGTAATTGGGTTGTTGATGAGCCACGTATACAACAAACAAATTACAAGGATTTACACAGATTCAAAGTTTTTTTTACGTACCCTCCTCATCTTTGAATTTAACAAGAAATCTGACGGGTCTGAATATCTATTCACGAACAATCCTCATGTCAGGAGAAGTGTTGGTGAAGCTGGTGGGTTCGATAAAGTATCCCTCGGTTCCGTGATGTTTGCCACTGATGATGGTTTGAGCGCCTGCTTTTATACCATCCTCGATGTATCCCATGCTGTGCTGAAATGAAAGCACACACACTGATCATCACCACGATGCAATAGGGATCGAAGTAAGATGAATATAACATACATCGAACTGTATTTGTGACACCTGAGGCCCTTGAGCGGTACCGTGCTCGAGGGGATGGCCTTGATGTAGGCAACGAACTTCTCCGTAAATGTATCATAGATGGACTCTCATACATAGATCCTGGAGCCAGCACAGCAAGTTTGACCGTGGTTAAATCTGTACCGAGTAAAGAAGGGGGAGGGTAGGGGGGGAGGGGCAAATCAGATCTGCGGTCACAGAAAAAGAAGAAAGAAGACGACGCCGGTGCCGACGAGCCCGACTTACTAAATTCCATGATTTTCTAATCGTATGACTTGATCGATATCAGCGTTATTGAAAATGATATTCGGGCTTTTACCGCCTAATTCAAGGGTCACATTTTTCAAGTTCGAAGCGGCAGCCTGACGCATGATCTCATGGCCAACAAGGGTGCTGCAAAGGCGACCTTCTTGATGGTTGGATGCGAAGAGATGGCATGGCCAACAGTTTTACCGTACCCGGTGACAACATTGATAACGCCAGGTGGGAAACCTGCCTCCTTTGCGAGTGCTGTGACGTGCAGAGCAGAAAGAGGGGTCAATTCAGACAGCTTGATAACAATGGTGTTGCCGGTCGCAAGGGCTGTCCTAGTTTCCACGCGAAAATGAGGACTGCCCCATGAACCTTCGTAAGTACTATACTTGGAAAAAAAGAAAAAAATTTGGCTAAAAAAACTATAAGGTTTTTTACTTAAGAGGGAAATTCCAGGGGATTATTTGTCCTACTACACCAAAAGGCTCGTGACGTGTGTATCCAAACTGGTTGTCGTGAGTCTCGATCACTTGCCGTGGTTCTTGTCTACCCAGCCTCCATGATAGCGGAGGGTTGCAGCTGATTCTGTAACGTCAAACCCTTTGGCATTGGGGAACATCTTGCTTACAGGTTCCATCTGTCAATATTGCCTCAACCTGCATGGAACAAGACAGGTACCGACCGCTATCCAAACTCTCAATAGCAGCAAGCTCGTCAGTATGCTCCTCAATCAACTCCACCAAATGGATGAGAAGTTTTCCACACCCAAAGCCTGTTGTAATTTGATACGCAGATAAGGGGGGAAGGTATGACCAACAATCTATTTTCTTGTAAATACTCTAGCTTATATATGTATCAATGCCCTTTGTTCTCCTAATCCGGCTTCAGTGACCTTACGTGACATGTGATGTATCGCCTCCCACAGCCCAAACTCCAACACTCCCACTCTGCGGAGGCATGCCTTTCAAGTAGGATCCTCGACATACCAACCATGCTTGGTCAGTCTAAACTCTTTCCAGGCATCAGATGCCATGGAAGAAATCCTAATGTTCTTTTCTTTTCTTCTGCTAGCACCATTGATTTGCCTGCTCCTACTGAATTTGGGAATCGGATGTCCTAATTGGAAGCAACGTGTCAACAGCACTATGTGCATATTCTGTGAATTCTTGAGCGAATTTGGCTTCATGTTTATGATCACATGCAGGTTGCATGTCAAGCCCCCGATACCAAGCTCCGGTTCACTCGGTAGTACCGACCGAACAACCCTTGCCTTTTAGTCCCACACACCAGTGACAAGTCATCCCTCGCCAGTACATGGTCTCAGTCCAGTACATTTGGCTCAGCATTTGGTTCACTTTCCTCAACCTGTCCCCTCTATCCTTTGTCATTCCTTTATTCCCCTTCTTTCCCTGTCCTTCTCCTTGCCACAGTGAGTGTGTAAGCTGGCCGGTAGCACCAAAAATAATCACCATACTTCAGGAATTCCACTCCCACAAAAACATCTGCCCTGCACCACTACCTTCCGCAACCCCACGTGCCCTATTCCCCTAGCCGCCCCTCTGCCCTTAGCGGTCCAATTGTGGCCCAAGTGGCTGCTTCTCCGCCCCAGAGGTCTCGGGCGGTCCTTGGGCCATGCGCTTACACGAGGAGTTGGATGGGCAGGACGACGGGAACACGTTGACAGCCATTCCAGGGCCGCTCGGGTAAGGCTGGGCCCGCTGAGTGGAGGCCATCTCAGATGTGCATAGTCAGTCACGTACGTCATTAATCGTCGATTTCGGAGATAAAGGGATGAGCGGCACTGATCGGAAGTTGTAGGTAAGTTATATAGAAGTACCTGTTTGAACATGAGCAAAACGTTACTACGTTGAAAATTAATAAACGATTCTCACGCAAATGAATGCAAATAGAGGCCATCTCGCATTTCAGTCCAAGTGGACCGGGCATTCTCGGGATACCACATGACGTCATCCAGCCATTGAACCCTCAGGACATTCACTCTTTGTTGTCACTCAGCAGTGGCCCTATTGTTTTATGTTTTGGCCACTCCCATTGTTCTATTCTCACTCACTCTTTTGTCCTTGGCCATACTTTATTGTTCTATTATCATCCACATTCCTTGTTCTATTCTTGATCATTGTGGACAATACCTCCACATGATTCTTCATACCTTATTGTTCTCCATTCCTTGTGCCACTCTGTTCCACATCTCACTTATTAGCCTATATAAGTAGCCAATGTATGTAGATGGTTCTTTGTTCTGGAAATCAACTAGGTTTACGCCTTCTTGTCCTCCCCTCTCCTGTTCCAAGTCCTTTACCTGGGCCGACGTTCTCGGCACTCTCCCAGGTATCCCTCTGTCCCAAATTGGTGGCACGCATGGGAAGTAGGGCGCAACGCACGAGCACGTTGAAGCCATGCCACTATTCCCGGCCTGCAGGACTTGGCCACTCCTCGGCATTCCCGGAGCCTGACATTACAGCACATTTGCCATGAGCGCAAACATACGTGGATTCTCCTTGGCGTACACAACCATATCACTTGTATCATCATCCGTAGACTGATCAGAGTCAACTTCTCTTGCAATATGTGTAGCTCCCATAACAATCTTGTCTTTAATTTCCTGTGGCATGTCAGCGATACACTTTGCCGCCACATGGCCTGCACGCCCGCAATGGAAGCAAACACCATCTTGTCCTTTTGAGTTTCCCCAGTCAATATCTGTGGCTTTTACTACTCCTTTTGACCTCCCCTGCTTCCACTGCTTTCCAGCAAAGTACATAGCATCAGTGTCATTCTCGCCAATTCCACTGGTTCCATTGGGTAAATGGCTTGTTATTGCCATGTGTGCTTCATGTTCTTTAACTGCAGCAATTATTTCATCTAGTGTTGGTTCTTCTTTGCAAGTAATGAGGGCAGAATGGACAGGAGAGAATGATTCATGAAGGCGGAGAAGGATCATGTCAGAGATTTCTGTATCATGAAGTGGGTGTTTAATGGCTGCAAGTTGACGAGAGATGGTTTGAATGGTAGTGATAAATTCAGTGACAGGTTTGGATGGATCATGTGTGATGTTATAGAAACTGCTTTGGAGGTTAAGACGGTTTGATGCAACATCCTTTTCAAATTCTGCT
This sequence comes from Gomphus sp. MG54, assembly GCA_003314385.1. Lineage (NCBI taxonomy): Eukaryota > Fungi > Basidiomycota > Agaricomycetes > Gomphales > Gomphaceae > Gomphus > Gomphus sp. MG54. The sequence continues at coordinate 15,332 of QLPG01001001.1, read as the reverse complement.
TTCAACAGAGGCCAGGCTTCCAAACCAAGTAAGGCCTGTGCGATAACATGTCGCTCATCAGTATTGACAAGGAGGTAGATGATAGCATAAGCGTGCTTGTCTCGCTTCTGCCATAATAGAAGGTGGGTGGGATCAGAGGGTGGAGTGGCACTGCCATCGACCATGCCAAAAAGATCCTCAGACTCGAGAATGACCTCTGCATCCTTTCGCCATGTTGACCAATTTGGTGGTGAACGTGTGAGTTTGGCAATGCCTGAAATAAGATTGTAGATTGAACTCATAATTTTTTTGTAAAATTGGGAAATATGGGTGGCACAGATACTGGCACAGATGTGTGGTACAGAGAAACACAGATTGTCGCAGATAAACACAGATGACACAGATAAACACAGATTCAGGTGAGCGCAGGGCCCATAACCTGTTGTAATTTGATACGCAGATAAGGGTGGAAGGTATGACCGACAATCTATTTTCTTGTAAATACTCTAGCTTATATATGTATCAATGCCCTTTGTTCTCCTAATCCGGCTTCAGTGACCTTACGTGACATGTGATGTATCGCCTCCCGCAGCCCAAACTCCAACAAAGCCGGGCATATTCAAACCCCATACGGTATCGTAGGCCTCTTGCGCTGCAGCAACTGCAATGTCTACATCCTTGGCTGTCCCTTCTGAGATGGTTGCAAGGAGCTTTCCCGTGGCTGTTATGAAATGAAATGAATGTGAGTCATGGGCAAACATACAGCCCCAGAAGATTATAGCCCGTACTTGGGTTGATGACGCTGAAGAAGAAGGCAGGTTGTCAGTTGGTGGAAGGATCGGGCAAAGATGGATTGATCAAAACTGACTCAATTGTAGTGTTGCTGGATCCATCTACAAACTTGTTGTTGATGAAGTCGAAAATGAGGTTTTACCCTTGAAATAATGGTTGTAGAAGGTGTGGGTGAAGGTGGTAGGCATGCTGTGAGGGTGTGTCAAGGTAGTGGGATAGTTGGGATGGGTGAGATGGTAATATTCGTACCTCGGCTAAAAGGAACACAGGAGTTTTTATGTGAGACTCCCACATTCGTGGTTAGCACGGGCCAGAAGATCATGTGACCCATTTCGCTTATTGGAATTATATAGGCTCCAACAATGCAGGCTACCTTTGTATATTCATGGAATATTGTGTGGAAATGTGAATATACTTTTTGGAAGTCAGGTTTAATGTATTCCAGGCATTTATTCCACTCTGACAGCCCACCCATACATCTTGAAGGTATGGACAGTCAGCCAATACCCATGTCCTCAGGTTTCTGGGATCGTCCCGATGCACATAATATTAAAGTGTTTTTGGAAACACAGACTGCAGATTCCCAATTACAGATACGCGTGATGATATTAACCTTCTTGTCTCGAGACGATAAATCTCTATGACGTCTATCTGAGTCCTCGCTCAGACCCATCTATCCCCATGGTCACACTCAAGCTGCATAAAGCGAGCCGACCTGATGGTCGAATAGTTCTTGTAAAAATGTGTTATGGCTTGCCTTCTCAACTGAAGACAACCCTCGTAAGTCACAGTTTCTTTCCAGACTCTTGGTCATTTTCAATCGTGTTGTAGTTTGAGCGAGACATCTCTTTATGCAGAGATATCATGTGAGTTGTGGCTGGAGATTCAGTGTAACAAATACTGATCGTTTTATTTCAGAAATCCTTCGATATTGCAGCTCATTGGAGCGACAAGAATCAACTCCATGATTCCGTTCGAAGTATATCACATGCCAGGCGAAAATCTCGAGAGTTTGAGCAGTTGGTTCAGATGGACACTGTCATCAAACATGATGGCATATATGAGGTTGTATTGGTATTGATGCACCTGTTGGACCAGTGGACATCAGTTCTTGTATGACACACTCAGTCACTCATATAAGTATTTATAGTATTATCTATGACAAGGCATTGACAGAGTCTCAACTGTCAGGATGATTTGGGTTCCCTTTTTTTTGGCATGGTAATGATTTCATTTTTTGATTTCAACCTTGCTAACAATCTTTAGTATTATGGCCTTTACGTTACTGTGCAGAGAGGGCATGATCGACCCCAGGGGAAACTGGTATATGCTGGTGAATTATCAGGTGAAGACAGAGACCCAATGGGAAGTTGCCATATATGCCAACAGATGATCCCAGTCATGTTCATGGATCACGGTAGTCTATTCCATATATCATATTTCAAATACACAGTGCCCTTCCAGTGTCAGTATTAGAAGATATCGTACACTCCTGGTATAAGATTACCTGTCTATAGGAAGAGATCAAATCGAGATGATCATGGCCCCATCACCTGGATGGGAATGCTCATGCTTGGCTCCTCCTCATGGACGCACCACACTGACGAGCTCGTGGACATTCTTGGATGTCGATTTGACGAAATCATGCTTCCTATGGTCGGGGCTGAAATTTTTGAGCAAGGCTGGCTAGCGAAGGGTAGCCATTTCATGTCATACAGTTTCAGTGCTGCCAGTCGTTGTTTCTCATGTTAACTACTCATCGTAGACCTGTCCCTAACACTATCCCCGCGCATGACGTGATCATGATTGCTTTAGGATATAATAATTTTGATGAAACATATGTGTGGAAGTGGTTGCATGACCAAGCGTGCTTCATGATCGACCATCATGGGCTCCCTATTTTCCCCCATGAACTGAAACTAGGTTGGTATCTTTGTCAGCGTAGAAACAAGTTTTGACCAGCAGCGTGAGATAGTGACCAGAATACAATGCCAATGTTGGATTAGGCTGACACTCATGGACCACCCCAGTCTTCCGGAAGATAGGTGGTCCGGCTTCCAATGGGACCCTGAACCACATCCCAGGGTGACAAATCCCGCCGTGTACATTTTTTCATACAACAATGGTCTAAATATCTGGGAATCAGGAGTACAAGAGATTACGACCAGATTCCATGCATCATTCGAACTCAATCCCCAATGGCTGGATGACGCCATGTGGTTTCCTGGGGATGAATGTTCCATTTCCACTGAAATGCGAGATGGCCTCGCTCTTCACTTGGAAGCGAAGTAAACGTTTCTCGATTTTCAATGTAGCAACGCTATGCTCATATTCAAACAGCAGCTTCGAGATATATTACCTACAGCTTCCCATCGGTGCCACTCATCCTATTATCTCCGAAGTTGACGTACAAGTATGACAGACTGTGCAGCCCATCGCTGACAGCTTTGTGAAATGTATCGGAGTCTCTTCATTACCAGTCATGATAACTCCAGACTGAAATCAGAGTCAAGGAAAATAAAACATTGAGTCCCTTCTCTCCGGCTACTCCCTCTCGCTAAGTCTAATCGAGGGGCAGAGTAAGGCAGTCACAAGTGGAGCAGCTAGGAGACGTGAGGCTGCTGAAGATAGTGGTGCAACAGGGTCATGAGCAGGTGTGTGAAGCATTTGTGGGGTGTGTTGATGGTAATGGATTTCCTCAAGTATGGTTATTGTTTGTAGTGGGCAAGCCTTACCCGCTGTGAGGTCGTCATTACTTGCCCATCCATCAGCCTTCAAATTCTCGTTGGTGCCATCCTCACATCATCTTCTCCATGTTTTGACCTGCAGTTCCACATCACTACACGTCCAGTCCCCAGTTCAAACTTCTGGCTTCAAAAAACTTACCTGGCAAAGGGTTTCCCACCATCATGGTTGCATCGTAGTCGCCATCTCTGCTCCGTTGTGACTTCCTCATCTGATCATTCATAGAAAGCTCGATATCGTACTCGACCTCATTTTTCTTTTGCCGATTGAATTTATCTCTGCATTTTCTTTGACATCCAATTGCGCACTTGATATGTCAGCAACAGTTCCGAGAGAAATATAAGTGAGAACAGATGACACTCCATCATCATCCTGGGATGGACAGACATAGTTTCAGGGCTAGCACAATTATTGTCAACCATGATCCGTACACCATTCACCATAGCTTATAACAATCTACTCGTCGATCATGCTATATCTGGATCTGTTCCTTTAAATCTGCACTGGCCGTGCCTGTGCCTGATTTTATATCCTGCAAACAAGACTATATATAGAATGGAATATTACTCACAACAAAGCCTGACTAGTTTTTATGCAAATCTCCCGGAGGTTGTCTGGGGTCATGCCGCACGTGACACTCGATAGGTGTTCTCCCTGGTCCTATGAAAGTAGCTTGTGTTAGAAATAATATATTCTGGAACATTCCGGCAACTCGGTTAAGTCAGTACCTGGACATGAGTAGTTATGCTGTGATACAAGCGGATTTGTAGTGTAGGGATCTTATAGATAATTCTAGTGTTTTCCACTTTGTAGATAGTATATAAGGGAGCCATTGAAGGCTCATAGAAATAATAGTTTATTTTAAAAACAAATCTCCTGTGACAACAGGTTATGGGCCCCAGCCTATAGCGCATTAACAAAACCTTATCACACTTGCCAAATCTACCCCCATTATCATTAATCAATTGCCAACAATGTCGCTCGCCCAATCTAACTCACTATACCAAATTGACCCCTTGAATGGGAATAATTACCACGCGTGGAAACAGAAGATACGGTGGATTTTGATCGATCAAGGACTATGGGACTATGTAACTGGGCCAAATTCAACTAGGCCACAGCCAGTAGATCTCAACAATATTCAGCAGGGCGAAAAACAGGCAATCGCCGATTGGGACAAACGTGATCAACAAGCATATACAGCTATATGCCTGCGTATCAGTGATGATTACCTGGTATATACACAAACAGCTGTTCATGCTTCGCAGATCTGGACAACTTTAGCTACAATATTCAAAGCTAAAGGACCGGTTGGTGTTATCAACACCTGCTGAGAATTTTTCCGGGCATTTGCCGTGGAGGGTGCCAATATGGAGGAACACATTCGGAAATTACATACGCTGCAACAAAATTTGCATGCACTTGGAGAATACATAAGCAATCGGGATTTTGCCACAACCCTGCTTACATCACTACCTGCCTCATGGTCGACTTTCATTACCGCTGTAAATGCAGGACTACCAACCTTATCCTCAGACACCCTGATTGCGTCAATCCTGGAAGAAGATCAATCACAACAATCGAATAATAATAACAATACAGCACTCAAGACAAATCAAAAAAACAGACGATTAAATTCAAATAACATGGGCGCTACCAAAGGAACATGCCAAAATTGTGGAAAAAAAGGCCATTGGGCCAAGGATTGCTGGGAAAAAGGTGGCGGAAAAGAAGGACAAACACCAAAATGGTAGAAACTCCTAAAGCAAAAAACTAACCAAGCAACGGAAGACAATGGAAACGAACCACAATTTTCATTTGTGACAACAGGCAGCAATCCAATCTCAGTATCAGATTGGTTGGCTGATTCAGCATCAACAGTCCATTTGGCATGCAATAAAAATGACTTTATTACATATACACCAGAATCAACTGAAATCGAAGGAATAGCACCAAATTCAATTCTTCGGACAATTGGACACGGAACGGTAGAAATAGAATTCCTTGTCAACAAAGAAACCTTCAAGGTTCTGCTACATGACGTCAAACACACACCAGATGCACCAAATAATCTTATCAGCATAGGATGTTTAACAGATCACCAACACACAGCAATTTTCAATGACACACAAGTAAAATTTATATCACAATCAGGAATGATCTTTGCAATCGGGAGAAAGGCTGGGTGCATGTACCAGATGCACGCCAGGGTCCCAACAAACAAAGCATCTAAAGAATTTGCTGCCGTAGTAAAGGGACGTTCATGGAATAAATGGCATAGGATACTTGGTCACATTGGCATGGATGCAGTCAAACTACTAAAAAACAAGGGACTAGTGAATGGGATGGAAGTTGATGAAGCCAAAATACCCATGCAATGTACGGCCTGCATTCAAGGAAAAAAACATGTAGAGCCATTTCCAAAACGGGCCAAAGAACACACCACCAAATTAGGTGAATTAACTGTATCTGATGTATGGGGACCGGTAACTCCTGAAGGCATTAACCGGGAGAGATTCTTCTATTCATTCACTGATGCCAAATCCTGGCATACAGAACTTTATTTCAGCCACACCAAAGATCAGGCACTTAGATTCTTCAAAGAATACAAAGCCCTAATGGAGAACCAAACCGGGATGAAACTCAAGCGGTTTAGGGCAGATGGTGGTGGGGAATATGATAATCAAGATTTCCAGAAATTCTGTGCAGAAGCTGGCATTATCAAAGAAAAAACAGCACCCTACTCACCTTCCCAGAATGGTATTGTGGAGAGAATCAATCGTACTTTATTGGAACATGCTAGGGCAATGATATATGCCAAGAATATGCCAAAGGGATTATGGCCAGAAGCTGTAGCTTATGCATGCTACATCAAAAACCGATCACAAACTCGTGCCTTAGGTACTGGGACTACCCTATATGAAGCTCTATTCAATAAGAAACCAAACATCTCACGTCTCGAGGAGTTTGGCACCAAATGTTGGATAATGGTACCAGATCAACGATGTACCAAATTAGATCCAAAAGCCAAGGAACACATTTTTACTGGAATTGCCGAGCACTTAAAGGCTTGGCAGTATTACAATACTAGATCTAAACATATTCAAACATCTAGGAACATTACATTCAGTACTACCGACACCATTCTTTTCCCTATCCCAGGGGAAGAAGATGACTCGCTCGAGAGGGAGCAAGTCAACAATGAGTGATCAATACCGGCATCTGACCCTACAACACAGAACGAAACGCCAGTTATATCTCAAGCACCGACACCTATTCTAGACCCTGATCCAGGACCCAGATGAAGCGCTCGCATTGCTAACACAGTTGCACCCAATTATTGGAAATTAAATGATCCAGCGTTACAATTAACGGACCGTGTATTACTTACCCGACCAATAATCACTGAACCACACAATTACAAGGATGCTATAAATCGACAGGATTCCCCAATGTGGGTTCAAGCAATGAATATTGAATTCACGACATTGCTGGAATATGGTACATGGGAACTAGTGGAATTACCAGAGGGACGAGTGCCGATTGGTTGTAGATGGATTTATACATGCAAAACAACACCGGACGGGGACTTCGAAAAGGCTAAGGCACGTCTTGTGGCCCAAGGCTTTACACAACGACCTGGAATGGACTATTATGAAATTACATCACCAGTGGTCAAATTTGATTCACTTAGGACTCTCTTGGCAATTGCCAATTCACTTGATTGGGAAATAGAAATGATAGACGTCAAAGGAGCCTACCTCAACTCCAACTTGGAAGAGGAGGTATACATGTGCCAACCTGAAGGTTTTGATGACAACACCGGCAGAGTCCTCCGTCTCAAAAAAGCAATTTATGGCCTTAAACAAGCTGGACGCACATGGCATACCAAACTTAACAAGATTCTCATCAATCTCAAATACATTCAAAGCACAGCAGACGAGTGTGTTTATATTAGGATCGATGGATCTCATATGGAAATCATCAACGTCTATGTATACGACTTTGGACTTTTTGCAAACACAACAGAAGGGACGGGACGGATTAAGGGGGAGCTTAACGAGAATTTTATTATGACAGATTTAGGGAAGATGAAGAAAATCCTTGGAATAAAAATCGAACGAGACACCACAAATGGTACACTCAAGCTATCCCAAGGACCGTACATTGACAAGATCCTTGCCCGATTTGGGATGTCCAAATGTCACCCGGTTATAACACCAATGACTAAAGGTTCAAAATCTACCGATCTAATTGACGCTGATCAACCCGTCAATAATGTACCATATGCTGAAGCCATTGGTTCGCTTATGTATGCGGCACTCAGTACTCAACCAGATATTGCCTTCACTGTGCAAAAACTTAGCCAATTCACAACCAAACCCACAAATAGTCACTGGGCAGCAATTAAACAAATTTTCAGGTACCTTAAGGGTACACGTGACCATGGCATAATATACAAGAGAAGCGATCCACCAACACTAGAAATCTATGCGGACGCGGATTTTTGCCAACCGAAATGACACATTATCCATATCGGGATATGCCTGCATGCTTGGCGGTGGATGTATCGCATGGAGTTTGAAAAAACAACAAACGGTTGCACTTTCAACCACGGAGGCCGAATACATGCCACTAAACAATTAATTTGGCTCCGGAGATTACTCGCCGAACTAGGTATCAATCAAAACGATCCAACTCATATGCGGTCAGACAATCTAGGAGCAATTACTATCTCCCACAATTCCTCGTATCATGCCCAGACCAAGCACATTAACACTTATTATCATTTCATTTGCGAGAAAGTGGCTTCTCACGAAGCATCACTTACCTACGTTACGTCGAAGGAGAACATTGTGGACATTCTAACTAAGGCCTTGGATCCAGATCAACACAGATATCTAAGGGGAAGTTAGGATTTCATTTTTAATTTTTTGGCTGAGGAACCTCATTGAGGGGGAGTGTTAGAAATAATATATTCTGGAACATTCCGGCAACTTGGTTAAGTCAGTACCCAGACATGAGTAGTTATGCTGCGATACAAGCGGATTTGCAGTGTAGGAATCTTATAGATAATTCTAGTGTTTTCCACTTTGTAGATAGTATATAAGGGAGCCATTGAAGGCTCATAGAAATAATAGTTTATTTTAAAAACAAATCTCCTGCGACAACAGCTTGAACTGTTAATTTTCACAATTATCAGGTTGCCGGTCATTAGAACAGAGTTGTTCCGATTAGAGTTCCTTAGTTATGCCACAAATCGATGCTAATTTATCTTATGTTTACTGTTCTTCGTGCCCTTCACCCAGTTCATACCTGTCGCACTGAGAGTGACAGAAGTTGCGCTGACAATCAGGCAAGCGTCGCCACTTGGGCAGGATCACGGATATCAGATTAAATAGACCTGAATCGCCGCAGACTCGGCAAATGGTTAGGGTTTTTCACAGACAGAACAAGATCATAGAGAACAGATTAGATTGGACCTTCTCTACCCTCGCTGGAAGTTGACAACCATGCCAATCAGGGCTGCGGCACTGATGGAACATGATCACTCTATTAGATTCGATACGCGGCTTGGTATGGTCTGTGCCCCGATCGCATCAATCATGGTCGATCACAGCCTCCGATCACATAGGCGTCAGTGAACGGCAATCAATCCAGTATACCTTGGCACATTACACCAGCCCGATATTGGCATCGAGTCTATCACATCAGAGGTACCAATTGATCAGGTACAGAACGATCAGAAATGTAGGCCAAACTCAGATTAAGTTAGACTCGAGTGGCTACATCCGGCAATGCCACAGGGATGCCATATTGTGCCTATTATGTCATTCCGGCGCCACATGGATCATCGGTTGTGATCATCAGAATGAAGGCTGGGCGACCATTTGACCACAATCACGATTATGTTCACCCTAATCGGCTTCAGAAGTTGTTAATGTGTGCACTTACATGTCCGCTATAAGGACCGAAACACATTGACGGTCATTCCAGGCTGATCAGGTAAGGCTGGGCCTGTTAAGGTGAGGATTAGACCCACTGAGTGGAGGCCATCTCGGAGGTGCACAGTCAGTCATGCTTCTCCGTCAGTGATTGTCAACTTCGGAGATAAAGGGAGCAGCAGCACTGATCGGAAGTTGTAGGTAATGCATATGGAAGCTGCTGTTTGAATATGAACATAGCATTACTATGCTGAAAATTGAACCACGACTACCATGCATGTGAACCAAGAGCCAGGCCATCTCGTATTTCAGTGGAAATGGAATGGCCATTCTCGGGATACGACATGGGGTCATCCAGCCACTGAGGATTAGGGTCAAATGAGGCACCAAATCTGGTTGTAAACTCTGGTACTCATGATTCCTGCATATTTAGGGCATCTTTCTTTGAAAAAACGTACATGGCAGGATTTTGTCAAGCCCCCGATACCAAGCTCCGGTTCACTCGGTAGTACCGACCGAACAACCCTTGCCTTTTAATCCCACACACCAGTGACAAGTCATCCCTCGCCAGTACATGGTCTCAGTCTGGTACATTTGGCTCATCATTTGGTTCACTTTCCTCATCCTGTCCCCTCTATCCTTTGTCATTCCTTCATTCCCCTTCTTTCCCTGTCCTTCTCCTTGCCTGTTTACCCTCAGGACATTCACTCTTTGTTGTCACTCAGCAGTGGCCCCATTGTTTTATGTTCGGCCACTCCTATTGTTCTATTCTCACTCACTCTTTTGTCCTCGGCCATACTTCATTGTTCTATTGTTGTCCACATTCCTTGTTCTATTCTTGATCATTGTGGACAATACTTCCACATGATTCTTCATACCTTATTGTTCTCCATTCCTTATGCCACTCTGTTCCACATCTCACTTATTAGCCTATATAAGTAGCCAATGTATGTAGATGGTTCTTCGTTCTGGAAATCAACTAGGTTTACTCCTTCTTGTCCTCCCTTCTCCTGTCCCAAGTCCTTTACCTGGGCCAACATTCTCGGCACTCTCCCGGGTATCCCTCTGTCCTAAATCGGTGGCATGCATGGGAAGTAGGGTGCAACGCACGAGCATGTTGAAGCCAAGCCACTATTCCCGTCCTGCAGGACTTGGCCACTCCTCGGCATTCCCGGAGCCTGACAGATTTGTCACCCCATGATGTGCTTCGGAGTCGAGTATCCATGTCCCAGCACACTGAGACCGTCGGCGAGTGTCAGCTCAATGTAATATTGGCAATGTATTCCGGTAACTATCTCACGCTGTGGGTCAAAACTCGTTTCTGCGCTTACAGATATACTAACCTGGTAGACTTACGAGCGAAGACGTATATAGGGATTAGGAAAGAGCGGGAATTTTTGCGTACACCACACAAGAGACAAAAGACTCTCTGATTATTTTTAGGGGCTTGCTGTCGAGCTCCTTATAACTATTGTTACAGGTGTACCGAGACTCTAATAAACATACATACATATATGACGCACAAATTTGCTTACCACATCGCGCTTGATACAATGAATAATACACATATACACGAAGAAGTAAACAAAAAAAACTCAATTGTCGTTGCACATAGGTGCGCTTATACTCGTCTCTGGTGGAATAAAATCCACCACACCCCTGCAAGCATGATGTAGTCCAAGGGTGTTGACATGTGTCGCTACCTTCCATTTAGGTAGGGCCTTTGTTAATATGTCGGCTACCATTTCTTCAGTAGGGCAATATATGAGCTTGATTTTGGAATTAGGAGCGGTCTGTCAGACAAAATGGAAGCAAAGGTCAATGTGTTTCATTCGCGTATGGTAGTTGTTGTCTGTGGCTAACTTCAGTACAGCTTGGTTGTCGCAATGCAAAGGAATTGGTTTTAAAAGATGGGTAAAAAGCTCGCCTAGGAGCTTGCGCAACCAAATGGCTTCCTTAGCCATGTGTGTCCCTGCAACGTACTCTGCTTCTGCTGTTGAGAGAGTGACCAGCTCTTGCTTCCTCGATCTCCAAGAAATTGTGCCACTGTCAATAAGAAAAGCATACCCCGAAATAGCATGACAGTGCTCCTGTGTCGCACCGTCCGCATCCGTGTATCCTTCTAGATCATGTCACTCATTACCGTAAGTTAACTCGAATGTTTTCATACCGGCTAGGTAACGAAAGATGCATTTCACTGATTCCCAATGGACTATGCCTGGATTGCTGAGGAACTGTGAAAGGGTCGATACAGCGAAAGCTATGTCTGGACGCGTAGCTACGGCGGCATACATTAGACTTCCAATCGCTTCACGGTATGGAATTTTCTTCACATACGCGATGTCTTGGGGAATAGTTGGAGAGTGGTCTTTGGAATAGATGAGTCCAGGAACCATGGGACTTTTGTAGGGTTTTGCATCAGCGAGTGCAAATCGAGTAAGAATGGTGTCAATATACGCCATTTGTGACAATGAAATGGTGTGTATAGTTCGATTGCATGTGACTTTAAGGCCTAGGAGCCAATGAATGGGTCCTAAGTCCATCAGCACATAGCAGGAGTTGATTTTGGTTTTGTATTGTGTGATGAGCTCACTGGAACTTCCTGTGAAGATGCAATCGTTGACGTGTACAGCCAGGATGAGTAAATGGTGGTTAACGTATGCGTAAAAGACCCCCAGAAATGCCTGGCTAACAGAGAATCCGAGGTTAGCGAGTGCACGTGAGAGTGTATCATACCACTTCCACCCTGCTTGTTTTAACCTATAAAGTGATTTTTGAAGTCGCTTTACTGAGTTCTCGTCACTATCATAGCCAGGTGGTGGATATATGTAGATTTCTTCATTCTCGTCCAGTTCGCCATTAAGATATGCGCCGTTGAAATTGAAACTTTCAATATCCCAGTCGAGGCATGTGGCAATAGCTAGAATAAGGCGAAAGCTGGACAATTTAGCGACAGGTGAAAAAGTTGTAAAATAATCTACTCCATATATTTGTGTGAAGCCACGAATGACAAGCCATGCTTTATATCTGTCAACACTCCCATCGGCCTTATGCTTCACCTGGAAAACCCACTTTGAGTCGACAATATTTTTGCCAGATGGATATGGCACTGTTCTCCAGGTGTCTGCCTTCTCGAGATTGGCCATCTCCTGGTCCATTGCATCTTTCCAGTGAGGCCAATTGGAGTGAGATTGCGCTTCTACGAGTGATTTTGGGTTGGCATCTGCATCTACAACAGCTGTGGTAATGACATCGTCAAAACCTACACTGAAGACACAGTCAGAAAATTCTTTGCCTGTCGTGCCCTCTCCAGCCTCAAGACACCTCATACGTTCTGATAACACTGGTGTTCGCTTGGTTCTACATACTGGTGGTGTAATAGAAGTCGGTGGAGATATAGGTGGAAGTAGGGATTCTATTGATGCTGGTGTTGAGCCTGTTTGCATAGGTGCAGAATGTGGTGTCGGAGAAGCTGGTGTTGGAAGTGGTGCAAGAATTGGCTTGTGTGAGACAATGGGTGTGATTGCCAATGTATAACTAGGGGGCAGTGAATTCACAGTGACGGTAGGTGACACGAACTTGATATCACGTTCAACGGAAACACATTTGGTGTCTAGCCAATAAACATGGTGGGCATGTGTGCTATCAGCATCATAACCCACCCATTGTGCTTGAATGCCTCACGCATCGAGTTTTGAACCCACTGAGCTGTGTACCAGACATATTGCCCCCATTCAGGTACCTCTCCTAGATCTGGCTTTTGCCCATAAAGTCGCTCATAGGGGGTTACATTACCGATTGCTTTAGTTGAAGTGCAGTTTTTAAGCCATACTGCAAAATGCATTGCTTCTGCCCATAAATTTCCTGGCAGATCAGCTTGATGGAGCATGGCACATACACATTCGAGAAGTCGGTGATTGAGCGATTCGGCAACACCATTATGCTGTGGTGTGTCATGGGTAGTAAGGTGTCGCTCAGTGCCTTGCTCTCGAAGAAATGTTGTAAATTCACGGCTAGTATATTCACCACCGCGATCAGATCTAAAACATTTAATACACACACCATGCTGAGTCTTTGCCCAGGCTGTAAATGCCTTGTAAGTGTCAAAAGTCTGGTCCTTGGTACGCATGACTTCAAGCTGGGTATAGCGAGAATAATCATCGGTAAAGGTAACATAGTACTTGCGACCCCCAAGGCTAAGAATGGGCGACGGTCCCCAAACATCTGAATGCGCCTCAGCACCAAAAGTTTCGGCCAGTGGAGCCTCTCGCTCCTTGCGAATAGGTTTCCGTGTAGCTTTAGCATGTTCACATGAATTGCAAATGAATGCAGGAAAGTCGTCCTTTATGTGTAAGCCAGTAACCACTTTATTTCGAATAAGAGTACGAATAGACTCAGTGGAAATGTGGCCTAGCCTACGGTGGAGCATGAGAATATTCTCATACTCAGACAACGCAGCAGCCATAAGCGAATGTTCAACTTTGTATAGGCCATTCGCCCTTGCAGGTATCCTGCCTATAACGCTATCATTCTTTTTGATTTGGCAGATTCCATCTTTGAACTGCACAGCACGACCGGCCTTCACTATACGGCCAATAGATATGACTGTGAGGCCCATATCTGGTGCATGTAAGGCATCTCGCAGTAACACCTTAGTGGGTGCTGCACCATTTGGCAACTCAATCTGGAGGTCTCCTATACCAACTGCATGAAAGATGCGATTGTTTGCTGCAGTGATGGGACGAGCAGGAATTTCATGATATGTAACAAAATGCTCACGGAACAGAGACATATGGCGTGATGCTCCAGAGTCATATAATTCTATCTCTGTGCCCTCAGTCTTGTTGGCTGCTATGGCTGGGGCTTGAGGAGTTTCATCATCCTCTCCACTCTCTGCTTTGACAATGGCAGCCCATGCCTCACTATCTTTGTCCTTCTCTCCTGCTGATTCTGCACCAGCAGCTGCATCTGATTTTGCGCCACTATTCTTCATATCGCCACGTCTTCTTCTAGGCCCCTGGCCTTCCTTGCCACCACCTTTTGCCCAACAGTCAGCCTTAACATGGCCTTTCCTTTTGCAATTGAAACACATGACATTGCATTTCTTATTTTTCTTCTGGGCATCTGTGGCTACAGCAAAGGCTTCATCTTGGGCCTTGCCACCCTTTAAGGTGCGTCTGTCATATTTGTCTATGGCGAGCTTCGTTACTGTGGTAGGAGTAGGAACTGTGCTGCTCATCTTGGCGGCAGCGGCAATACTGCTCCAGGTTGGCTGATATGATGGTGGCAATGACCCCATCAAAATTTGTGCATACTCAGCATTGGGCACAGTCTTGCCCATTGCCGCAAGTTGCTGATGCATGTCAGCCAGCCGATCAAAATGATCACGTACACTTTCTTCCTCAGCACAACACATTGTCTGAAAATGTCTCAACAAATCAGCAACAATTAGAGTTGTTCACCCCTCAAACAACTTTTTCAACTCATCCCACACGTCTTTGGCTGTAGCACTGGTCTTTATATTATTGAAGACTGTATCAGGGACTGATGTGGCAATGAGCTGCTTTACAGCAGCTTGGTCAAGATCCCACTGCCCTTGTGGCATCAAGATACCGACGTTGCCTGCAGCTATGTAGGGTGCAGTAATAGAAGTAGAGACAAGGCGTGATGCCACAGCCCACAACATACGGTCGCGGTACATCACCCAATTTGATTCATCCGTGACAAGTTTGGTGATAATGATTTTTAGGTCTTCACTCATTTTGTAAAATCGAGGGGAGGGGCTATCGGTGTCTCAATTAGCAAAACTGGGGTGTAAGGGCAACCTAAGCAGGCGTTCTACCCTAAGGCGGTGCACTGGCGAAGGGGGAT
>QLPG01001000.1:0-28342 GCA_003314385.1 Gomphus sp. MG54 | reverse complement strand
ACGACTTTGCTCTCGCGCAGGATAAGTGGTACCCCTCGTGGCCCACGAACCTGCGCATACGGCGCGTACGACGCGTATGACGCGTACGGCACATACGGCGCGTACAACGCGTACGACGCGTACGGCGCGTACGGCGCATACGGCGCGTACGACGCGTACGGCACATACGGCGCGTACAACGCGTACGGCGCGTACGACACGTACGACGCGTACAACGCGTACGGCGCGTACGACACGTACGACGCGTACAACGCGTACGGCGCGTACGACACGTACGACGCGTACAACGTGTACGGCGCGTATGGGGCGTATGCGCCGTACGCGTAACTAAAAAATAGGCTGTCAGTATATTTATTTCTTATACAAAGAGCATGTGCTCACCGTGTACACTGATGTTCTGATTTCCATCGATCCGGTGGATACTGAAAATATATACACACCTATAAAATTAAAACTAAGTGAGAAAAGCCCAAAGTAACGCGTCTGGGTAGTTAATATGAATATGAAGACTCTTCAATTGTCGAAGACAAGACCGACCAATATAAAAAATATCTTTCCGACAGAACCTGGGGCTAGAAGAGCCCTATTTTCAGTGAGTTGGGTTTCTAGAGCCCGCATGAAACCATGGTCAGGTTGCGGAATCAAGTTTTCATGATTCCCAGTGAGAATCCGTGCTGGCTACATCGTTTGGACATCAAAATTCAGCGCTAAATGCGCTTATATAACTGAGGTTAGCGCTGAACCTCGGTTATATAAGCGTACCCGCCTGCGGGTACGGGTTTGGGCCGGGTTGGAAATCCTGACCCTGACCCTTACCCGCGCTACCCGTACCCGTTACCCGCGCGGGTTTCCAATACCCGCGCCAATCACTAACTAGGTTTCCTTGTGATGTATAGAACTTCGGTGCAGAGTTTCACATTGATCCGTGAGTGATTGGGGGAGATATTACAGTTAAATGTGTGCTCAAAGGTGTTTTGGTTCTTTTCTCATCCCTCACTCTCTTCTCTCCATTCCTTCCACTGTTCGTCACAACACTCTGCATACCTTGTTGTTCCACATTCCTTATTCCACATGTCGCCTCTTAACCTATATAAGTAGGACATGCATGTACATATTTCCTCATTCTGGGTATTGACTAGGCTTAGGTTCTTCTACCTTCTTCTCTTCTGTTAAGTCCTCGACTCAGGCCGGCATTCTCAGCATCCCCCCGAGTATTTGTCTATTGCAAATACAGTGGCATGCACGGCAAGTAGGGTGCAACACACAAGTATGTTGAAGCCAATGCCACTACTCTTGGCCTGCAGGACTTGGCCATAGTCTGCCCGACCTTTTGCCAACACCCCTTGGCAGTACCAAAGTCTGTCAGTACCCAATGCTTGACACATTCACACTCTACAATCACACGTGCAGAATTACTACTTCCAGTGTGATTTCTGTGATCAAACCAAAAGAGTGCATGTCATTGTGATCCAAGATGATGATAAACAAATGGAATCCGTGTAGGGTACCAAAAACTTGATCCCAGTTCAATGGTTGAGTAGGTCAAGCAAAAGTTGATCTGTGATCTAAGGATGGTGAATCCCTGATACAGGATAAAGGGTACTGTGTTCCTAAGTAATCACTGATCAGGTCTCATTAATCTGATTGGTGTGTTGGAGGGTGTGTAATAAATGAAAAAAGCTGTAGCTTCCATGGCATCATTGATGGGGATCACTGGATTGGGTATATTGTATGACCTTTGGTACTTCCATGGCTGATCAGGTCAGAGTTACCAGAACTTAGAGCTAATGGACCCGATCGAGATACCAATCTGTGACAACTTAGTATAGTGTGACACATTGGTGTGGTACCATATCACCCTTTCTTCAATCCCAGCATGATTGGGGTTTGGTTTGAATAATTGGGGAGGGTCAGTGGTTGAAACCTGATTAGCAAGATGGACCAACCATCTATCGACGCGACATCGCTCCCAAAATTGATAAGCATCGCCAGCACATTATCCTTCGTGCGAGATTTGATAGGTGATTAATAGGCAATCGGATAATCTATTCATGAACAGAGGGAACTCACATTTGGGATATAAATTAGAAACCTGAACCAATAAAAAAAGAAAACTCCAGCAGATGAAAGCAAAAACCACATCCACAAGTAACAAGAGCACAGGCAAGATATGACAAGAGGCAAAATGCAGGGCCACAAAACAATCTGCAAAAAGTGTGAAAATATAAGGACTGAAATACTATCTCAGTCTCTTGGAAAAGAGCTCTTATTAGAAGTATTTAGCTACCTGAAATACCATCTAAAAGAATTGTTAACAATTGTATGAAATATGAGAATAAACTTGAACTCATACCTCAGTCTCTTGGAAAAGAGCTGAGGTCACAGAGTCACAACTGCAAAATACAATGGCCAATTCAAACTCCGATCAAAGGTAGATATCAGAGATAATAATGAATAGAACCCATACCCTCTCTCCAATACCATCAGGTCCTGGTTGCCATGGATAAAGAGAAGAGATGTTCGGGCTGAATATCAAATCCTTAACAAAAAGGACAAAAGACAAGAAACAAATTGCCAAACAGAAAGACTAACGATTAGATAACAGTGTTGAGGAGCTGAAACAATGCCGGAAGACACGACAGAGAGTCAACCCCCACAACGCCAGAGTGGGCGGCGCAATTCGGTTTCGAATTCGCCTGTTTTTTTTTTTTTTTTTTTTTTTGTGAAGGGACCGTTGTACGAACCCGCCCGCGACACCACCCTGCATCACGCCTAAAGACGGCAAGGTTCAGGGGTATCCGATGGATACCATCGAGAGATCTTGTGCTCGAGTACCCCTCTGTCCTCAACGCCTCCGAACTGTCCACTGAGGAGTATTTTGGAGTTGGTGAATATGACAGTGTTGTCAGACGTTGGTGAAATTACAGAGATGCATTCAATGTGCAAACGAAAATCGAGGTCGAGTACGATGGCGAACATTCGATGTACGAGCGGACGAGCGAATCGCAACGGAGCAGTGTTGACGACTACGATGGAAAGAGGAAGGTGGGACAATCTTGACCTGGTTATTTTTTGAAGCCAGGAGTTTAAACCAGAGTTGTACGCGTCGTAACGCGTAATTGCTGGTCGAAACGCGAAGAAGATACCGGTTAGAGGTGACGATGGTAACGACGAGAATTTGAGGGCTCGCGGGTTGGCGGATAACCACGATCTGACAGTGAGTGTGTAAGCTGGCGGGTAGCACCAAAAATAATCACCATACTTCAGGAATTCCATTCCCACAAAAACATCTGCCCTGCACCACTACCTTCCGCCACCCCACGTACCCTATTCCCCTAGCCGCCCCTCTGCCCTTAGCGGTCGAATTGTGGCCCAAGTGGCTGCTCCTCCGCCCCAGAGGTCTCGGGCGGTCCTTGGGCCATGCGCATACGTGAGGAGTTGGATGGGCAGGACGACGGGAACACGTTGACAGCCATTCCAGGGCCGATCGGGTAAGGCTGGGCCCGCTGAGTGGAGGCCATCTCGGATGTGCATAGTCAGTCACGGACGTCATTGATCGTCGACTTCGGAGCTAAAGGGACGAGCGGCACCGATCGGAAGTTGTAGGTAAGTTATATAGAAGTACCTGTTTGAACGTGAGCAAAACGTTACTACGTTGAAAATTAATAAACGATTCTCACGCAAATGAATGCAAATAGAGGCCATCTCGCATTTCAGTCCAAGTGGACCGGGCATTCTCGGGATACCACATGACGTCATCCAGCCATTGCGGATTGGGGTCGAATGAGGCACGGAATCTGGTCGCGATCTCTGGGAATCCTGTTTCCTGGATATTTGGAGCATCATTCTTTGAAAAAACGTACACAGCGGGATCTGTCACCCGGTGATGTGCTTCGGAGTCCCATTGGAAGTCGGACGATTCGTGAAATGACACACTGGGATCGTCCGCGAGTGTCAGTCCAATGGGAAAATGGCAATATATTCCAGTAACTATCTCACGCTGCTGGTCAAAACTCGTTTCGGCGCTTACAGAGATACTAACCTAGTTTGAGTTCTTGGAGTGGAATAGAGAGGCTATGACGGTCGATCATGAAGCGCGCGTGGTCACGCAACCACTTCCACGCATGTGTGTCATCCAAATTATTGTATCGTAAAGAAATAAACATCAACATTGACACGGGGATAGCGAGAGGGACCATTCTACGATGAGTAGTTAACAAAAGAGACACAACAGTAGAACTGGACTTACCTGCGCCGTTGGAAAGTCTGACCTGCTTTGCTAAATATAGCTTCTCCGGGGTTGTTCTCGGGGCATTCACTGTTGTAGTAATTCCGGTGATAATTCCAGGACAGTGATCCAGTTTGTCCTTGCATGTGGTCATGAACATTGTCGACGACGACAAATTGATCATTTTCGTCAACATAGCCAATGCCACCCAAACTGACCTCACAACTGGCAGCCCTGAACATGTATGGGTTTAAATGGATACCTTTCGCTAGCCAGCCTTGCTGAAAGCATGTAGCCCCGACCATAGGAAGCGTGATTGCTTCAACTCGACATCGAAGAATGTCCACAAGGTCTTCAGTGCGGTGCGTCCATGAGGAGGAGCCAAGCATGAGCTTTCCCATCCAGTGGACGGGGTTAGGATCGTATCCGTTCCATCTGTTCTTATAGACGGATATTTTTATACCAGGAATGTACGATATCTTCGAATACTGACCCTGGAACGGTAATTTTAGAATATCTACAACAGACTACCATGATCATGAGAACGACTGGGATCATCTATCGGCAAATACGGCAACTTACATATCTGCCGCTGTCTCCACCGGATAATTCACCAGCATATATCAGTTTCCACTGGGGTCGATCATGTCCTCTCTGCACAGTAACACAAAGGCCGTCACTCTAGAGATTGTCAGAAAGGTTGAATTCAGAACATGAATTCATTACCATTTCTAAAAAAGGGAACACAAATCCTCCCAACAGTTGAGACTCTGCCAATGCCTAGTCATGGATAATACAATAAATAAACAGGAAGCGAACAAAACACGTACCCCGCATTTGGTTCATTAGCATTCGACTTTATCTGTTTCATTCGCATGATTGAGGGTGCATTCGACGGGCGACTCATGAGCGTTGAAGTTCGTGTAGCGGTGGTAGGAAGGAATTGTTCGGGAAGATGATTTGTGGCAGCAGACGTGACAACCCTTTCAAGCTCTGCATCACCGTGCCATACATCAGAGACGTGTTCCTCCGCAGAATGCAGATCAGAGCCCTCGAACACCTCTGAAGACTCTTAAACCCTATTCCCTATTGATCCCTCCGCGTTGGATACTTCATTCTCCTCAGGCAGAGGGATACTCGAATTGTGGTGTTTATCTCTCAAGCGAAGGATAGAACTTTGAACATTCATGGTGAAGGGCGGTGGCGAAGGATTGAGGTGGCTCGAAATGCAGAAGGCTGGTGTTATACACGAGTTGATTAGGGCTATGCAACTTAGCGCTGAAGCACAGCGCTGTGCCAACATCTGGGGGCAGTGCAGGTTGAACGGTCCGACTTCAAACATATTTCCGGTAGGTAAGCTGTCGTTGTTAAACTCCAAAGCTTATACGTGCCACAGCAACATTCATTGAGTAGGGCTCAGATGTCGAGATCTGGTCAAATGAAATGTTATTTATTGCTATATTTACTAGGCTTGGCTCACCATTAATCATATAAGACTCGTGATCCATGAAACATGTACTTTCAACGAGACATTTTGGAAACAACGTGAATTTCAGAACCGTTCGTTACCTGGCACCGGGGATGCAGTGTGACGAGCCTGTGGAAACCGAATTAGGAGAGAGTTTAGAAAAAGCATGAACACAAAGAATGAAACACTGGACTGATTCCGGTGTTAGAGATCGTTTACTAGTCAAACCACTATGGTACTGAACAGGCCTGGAACAACGAGACGGTATCAAGGGGCCAGCGCGATCCGTGAGATAAAAGGAGAAATCTTATTTGGGCAGTTATATGAGATAACTTGTGTGAGAAACCCATGTCGATGATATCTAGTTTTGTGTGAGGGAGCGCACGCCCAGAAGATCTGGAAGCTTAAAAAAATCCTTCACCAATCTAGAGTAATTTTTGTAAGAAAATCTTCAAATCATGAAACAACATAGGATGTCCACCAATATTTTTCAATGAACGAGATCAATATTACCGCCTCATCGCCGCTTGACCTTTGTGTTCGAATCTTTGGAGAGTGAAACGACCATGAGCTTCTAAACGATAACAGAGACTAAATCTCTGATGCATAATTACATGGATACATTGTCAAAAAGATATTATGCACTCCTTGTTGAGTGACCAGCGGTTTCTTGTTCTGTTTACATAATTAGCACTCAGCGTGACATGAAAATTTCTCAGTCACCGGTGCTTACATCTGTTTTTTCATCAAATCTCAGATGTATGCCCCCTATTTATCTGTCCATATAGTTTAGATGACTCTTGTTCAGGTAGAATAGTTGCTCTAATATCTTTTTCAAAGCTGAGATATACACCCTCGTACATAAGCCCAAAATCCGCCCTCCGTCAGGCCAGCCTCGCAGGAAACATCACGCATCCCCTCGACCTTACCAAAGTCAATCTAAACGAGTCCTGATACAATGGACGTTATCGTCGCTCCTAAGAGATCTCTGTGAGCCTCATGTTCCAGATGACCTATTACCCATGTCCCTTTTATGAGCATGATGAGAGCATGAAATTTCTCGATAGGGTTGAGTATTCGAGATGTTGAGGTTTTGTGGAAGACTCGCCACTTTGGCCGACTCGAGATGTGATCTTGATATTGATGTGTGGCAGCATATGCAACCACGTTCTGTCCAGCAGGGCGTATAAGCAGTGCAGGTACGTGTTTGAGATCCTGGAGTTTCAGAGAGGACCACTGACGTATGTGTTTTGATGTTGGAGGTTTATGCTAATTTCTGGGTCTGTTTAACAGGTGGCTGATTAAGTGCTTTCCGGTTTTCCTAATCTATGGGTGTGCACTCTCCCTTCTATCAGGCGAAATGTGCTAATAGTGAAATGGACGTGTCTGCAGCTTCTAAAAAAAAAAAAAAACTGACGAGCATACAGCATATATCAACAACGATCGAAGGAGTCCCTGTAGTTGAAACTTTTTTGCGGAGGTTTTGCCTTGTCACCTTGCCTTTTAATAATCAGCACTTTCCCATGGATCCGGAGATTTTTTTCTCTCAATTTTATGATATTTTCAGTTATTTCATACATTTGTACTATTGTGTGCTTCTTTTCTCACATTATTTGTATTTCTGGCTCTATATTCAAACTCTACTTGATTGTTTTGCTTATCTGTTTCATATCTGTTTTATTAAGAACGACATTCGGAAGCTTGTTTCGTTGAACTTCCGCACGTAGGATCCGGAGCGTTTAAGTACCGCAGAAAATCTCCGGATCTAGATATCTTCTTATAGAATATTGATCTAATTTAATTATCCGTTAACTCATCTTCGAGCCCCACCTGCCTTCCTCCATAGGTCCGGTAAGAATAGCCATGGAGTCTTCCCCCGAAGCATCTTATATCATTCATGGTGAGTCAAGAGCCTAGTAAATATAACAATACATAACATACCTACGGGTAATATGTTTGAAGTCGGACCGTTCAACCTGCACTGCCCCCAGATGTTGGCACAGCGCTGTGCTTCAGCGCCAAGTTGCACAGCCCTTATCAATCCTCGTATATAACACCAGCCTTCTGCCTCTCGAACCATCTCAGTCCTTCGCCACCGCCCTTCACCTCATGAATATTCCAAGTTCCACATATTATTTCAGAGATAAACACCACATCTCGAGTATCCCTCAACCTGAGGGGAATGATGTATCCAACGCGGAGGGACGAATAGGGCATAAGATATGTGAGGCTGCAGAGGGGTTCGGGGCCTCTAATCTGAACTCTGTTGGTGAACACGACTCAGATGTATGGCACGGAGACCCAGTGACGGAAGGGGTTGCAATATCTGCTGCTTCGAACTATCTTCCCAACCAAAGAATCCCTACCACCGCTACACAAGCCTCAACGCTCATGAGTGGGCCATTAAAAGCACCCTCGAACATGCAAAGGAACCTGATAAGGTCGAATGCTAATGAATCAAATGCTGGGTACGTGCTTGGTTCGCTCCCCGTTTATTCCACAATGAAAGGTTAACAATTCTTATTACAATACTCTTAATGTGCGCCGGATGTTTTTACACCACAGCTCCCGTCCTATCTTGAACATTCTTAAACACATATTACGGCTGAAGCAGAACAGCGGCAGCAGGATTAGAGAACCTCAACGCAAGAAAACAAGCGGTCAAATGCAACCAGGTATGCCCCATCTGGGATCCATGAATTTCTGTCCTTGCACACCTTACCATTATGTCAGAAGCACAATCTACATCTTTGCAGTTGATAAACTTCAAAATGCAGGAGAGCCAAATCTGTGAGCCTGCATGTTGTCCAATTTGGCATATACGAGGTACCAAAACAGGTCCCATTGTCTGTTGCAGATGCCGCCAAGGGAAATGTGAATATCCATATAGGAAGTGAGATTATCTTTATTCCAGCTAGTCATTCCCCTTTGACAGCACATGCACCTTGAAGGTATGAATACTCAGCCAATACCCATGTCCTCGAGTTCCTTAGATGATCCTGATGCATGTAACATTCTATTTTTTTTTTATGGAAACGCAGGATGTTGATGCCCAATTACAGATACGAATTTATACGCGTGATGATGTTAACCTTCTTGAGACCATAAATCACTATGACGTCTATCTGACTCCTCGCTCGGACTCATCTATCCCTGCGCTCACAGTCAAGCTGCATGAAGCGGACCGACCTGATGGTCGAAAAGTTCTTGTAAAAACGTACCATGGCTCGCCTTTTCAACGGAAGACCCTCGTAAGTCTCCCGTTTGTTCAGACTCTTGGCCATTTTTCATCGTGTCATAGTTTGAGCGAGACATCTCTTTGCGCAGAAATATCATGTGAGTGATGGTTATTAAGTGTAACGAATGCTGATCTTTTTATTTCAGGGATCCTTCGATATTGCAGCTTATTGGAGCGAGCAGAATCACCTGCAGGATCCCGTTCGAGGTATATCACATGCCAGGCAAAAATCTTGAGTGTTTGAGGAGTTGGGCCACACGCACGCTATCATCAAACCCTGTGGAGTTTATCTATGGACTCTATGACATGGTTTGTGAGGGCATATGTGACACTGTATTGGTATTGATGCACCTTTTGGACCAGCGGCATTCCTTTCTGGTATGACACACTCAGTTGCACATATAATTATTTATAGCCTTTTCGATGACTAGGCATTGGCAGAGTCTCAACTGTCGGGAGGATTTGTGTTCCCTCTTTATCACATGGTAATGAATCCATTTTCTGAATTGAAGCCTGCTGACAATCTCTAGTGTGACGTCCTTTTCGTTACTGTGCAGGGAGGACATGGTCGACCCCAGAGGAAACTGGTGTATGGTGGTGAATTGTCAGGTGAAGACAACGACCCAAGTGTAAGTTTCCATATTTGCCGACAGATGATCCCTGTCATTCTCATGGATGATGGTAGTCTATTGAAGATATTCTATTTGAAATGCGCCGTACCCTTCCAGGGTCAGTATTGGAAGATATCGTACATTCCTGGTATAAAATTAACTGTCTATAGAAATGTATGGAGCGGATGCGATCCTAACCCCCTCAACTGGATGGGAAAGCTCATGCTTCGCTCCTCCTCATGGACGCACCGCAATGAAAATCTGGTGGACAATCTTGGATGTCGATTTGACGAAATCACGCTTCATATGATCGGGGCTGCATTTTTTGAGAAAGGTTGGCTAGCGCAGGCTACCCATTACATGTCATACAGTTTCAGTGCTGCCAGTCGTGGGGTCGGTTTGGGTGACATTGGCTATGTTGACAAAAATGATAAATTTGTCGTCGTCGACAATGTTCATGACAACATGCAGGGACAAACTGGAACACTGTCCTGGAACTATAACAGTGAATACCCCAAGAACAACCCCGGAGAAGTTATATTTAGCCAAGCAGGTCAGGTTTTCCAACGGCGCCGGCAAGTCCATTTCTACTTTTGTGTCTGTCTTGTTAACCACTCATCGTAGATTCGTTCCTCTCGCTATCCCCGCGTTAATGTTGATGTTTATTTCTTTAGGATACAATAATTTGGATGAACCACATGCGTGGAAGTGGTTGCGTGACCACGCGCGCTCCATGATCGACCGTCATGGCCTCTCTATTCCACCTCATGAACTGAAGCTAGGTTAGTATCTCTGTAAGCGCAGAACCGAGTTTTGACCAGCAGCATGAGATAGTTACCAGAATACAATGCCAATGTTACATTGCTCTGACACTCGCCGACGGTCCCAGTGTGCCGAGACATGAAGGGTCTCACTTCCAATTGGACTACGAAGCACATCATGGGGTGACAAATCCCGCCCTGTACGTTTTTTCAAACACCGATGGTCCAAATCCCCGGCAATCAGGTGTACCAGAGATTACGACCAGACTCCGTGCCTCATTCGAACCCATTCCCCAATGGCTGGATGACGCCGCGTGGTCTCCTGAGAATGCCCGTTCCATTTCCACTGAAATGCGAGATGGCCTCGCTCTTCACTCAGATGCGGTGTAATCTTTTCTCAATTTTCAACGTAATAACGCTATGCTCATATTCAAACAGGGGCCTCAGTACATTTTACCTACAACTTCCCATCGGTTCTGCTCGTCCCCTTATTTCCGAAGTCGACGATCAAAGACGTACAAGTATGACTGACTGTGTACCTCAAGTCTGACAACCTCATGTAATCATGTACTGTATAAACCTTCTCCATTAAAAATCTTGATAAGTCCCAGACCGAAATCAGAGTCTAGGAAAATAACACAGTCAGTCCCTTCTCTCCCGCCATGCCCTCCCGCTCTACAGTGAGACCACCTGCACTTAAACTCCATCCCCACACCAGCTATCCACCCGCACAGACGGTCATCAATGTTCCTACATCTTTCTTCCCCAAGCATATCCCAGTCTCCTCTTTCTTTGCACCCGAACTCCTATGTTAATCATCCCCTTCAACACATTCGTCCTTTTTATCTTGCGAACAATGTGCTTCTTTCACTCCTATGTGAAAGGGATACCGCTTTGATACCGTGCGAGGTATCCCCTCAATACGCCACCCGCCCAGGGAGAATTGCAGCCATGCCTTGTTCCGCCCCCACACCTGCATCGGGAACAACACGTCGCGTTCGGGAACCAGCTGCAGCACCCCTCGTTCCCTCGCATTTTCAGGGAAGGCGGGTCATGGGTAGGTGTGTGATGTGTTTGTGGTGTGTGTTTGTGGTAATGTATTTCCTGAAGTATGGTGATTATTTTTGGTGACAGCCGCCAGCCCTACCCAGTGTGAGGTTGTCCCACCTCCTTCTTTCCATCGTAGTCCTCATCGCTCGTCCGCCGCAATTCACTCATCCGCTCGTACATAGAAAAATCGCCATCGTGCTCGACCTCGTCTGTCTTTTTCCGATTGAATGTATCTCGGCCTCCGACGTCTGACAACACTGTCCTATTCAAGAACGCCAAAAACTCCTCAGAGGACAGTACGGAAGGGGTGAATATGGAAGGAGTACTTGAGCACATATCCTCTCAATGATATCCTAAGTGGATTTCGAGCACATATCGTCATCGTCCCAGTTACTAGCCCAACAAATTCACACACTTCACTCAGCACACAATACCTCGCATGATCGAGTCGAACCCCACCTTTACGCTCTCAACTTCGCGAGATCTAGACCGGTATAAATTAATCCACACCTTGCTAACCTAGGGCAGTGTCTGGCATCTTTTAACGATTCAATTACAGTCCTGTTCCTTTGCACGATCTGGACAGGTTGGAATCCATCGGATACCCCTGAACCTTTGCCATCTTTAGCCGAGATGTAGTGTGGTGTTGCCTGTGCGGTCATCTAACAGTCCCTTCACAAAAAAATTGGGCGAATTCGAAACCTAATTTCGCCCCCAATCTCTGACGTTGTGTGGCCTGACCTTCCGTCTTCCGGTATTGTTTCTTCTTCTTACCAATGTTATTTATTCGTTAGTATTTCTGTTTTGCTATTTGTTTCTTGTCTTGCCTCCTTTTTGTCAATTGTTTTGTGCTCGTAGATTTGGCGTCTTGTCATATCATGCTTCTGCTATTGCAATCTGTGTATGTTTTTGCTTTCAACTGCTGGCTTTTGTTTCTCTGAACAAAGATCATTTTTATTTTTGGTTTGAGTTGCTGATTTAAATTCTGAGTGTGAGTTTCTTCTCTTTAGATGGTCCAGGTATATTGCCTATCCATTGTCTATTGAATCAAAATGACAAAGCTGGGGCGCATATATGCAGCCACCAAGGACAGATGACTGACACAGAGGAGAAACAGAGCACGAGTTGGAGTCCTGTTTTGGATCCATGCAGCATGTCTCATGGCCTCTTCCCAGAGGAACCTAGGCAGTCCAGACCCTAGCAGAAGAACATGTGTTTGTTCACCATGAGTTCGCATACCTTGTTCAGCAGTGCCATTTTGCGGGGGTGAGTCATGAACAGTGAGTTCCCTGACTGTACCTTTGGTATCCTGGCGTATAGTAACTTCCTTTTAGAGGAATTCTCCCCCTCAGTCACTGCGGCATACTTTTATATGATTTCCGGGTTGTGTTTTGATATAAGCTTCATCTCAGCGGTATGAATCAAAGGTTTGGGTCTTTTTCTTCTGAAAATATAGCTTTACCTCATGTGAAGCATCATCAATTCTTGCAGCGGCATATAGATTCCCATTGATACTTTGAACTGATGCAGGACCCCATAGGACCCAATGTATGTGTTCACCATATTGGGTTGCACAAGTATGGAATTCCTTTGAACATGGTAGGCAAGCAGCTTTAGCCTTAGCACAAGTCTCACAAAATTCTGGTTTTGACAGTAGGTCAAGTTCAATACCAGTAATCATGCTAGCAAGTATTTGCGTGCTTCACTGCTGCATGAGCAGTGTGGCCAAGTTTGCAGTGAGCTTCATGAATGCTCATCTTGACTGATGCAACATTGGCATAGTCAATATTTGGTGTTGCAAGTCGATAGAGTCCATCAGATCTAGGGATTATAGCCATTGTTTTACCAGCTGGATTCTTGATGGTGCGAATTCCATCATTGAAGGTGACAGTACACTTCGCTTAGTCAAGGTGGCTGATAGAGACGAGAGTGAAAGCCATATCAGGTGCGTGGATAGCATCCTTGAGAATGGCCTTAGTTTTTTCAGAACCATTGGGTAGGTCAATGGGAACATTGCCTATGCCCAATGCTTTGAGTGATCTTCCATTGGCAGCTATGATCTCACGACCTGAGATAGTATGGTAATTTTTGAACCGTGACCTGTCTGGGAAATAATGGCTACTTGTGCCACTATCTACACATGCTCCAAGTTGGTTTCTTGGTAGCTCTAGAGATTGTGCTATATCTATAAAGTCAGAAGTACAGGAAAATACAAAAAGGTTTTCACCTTCCTCCTTGGCATCGGCGATGTCAGGCACCGTACATACTGACAGGCCTCGGGAAAGCCGAAGGGGTCGGACAGATAAAGGCCAAGTCCTGCAGGCTAGAAGTAGTGGCATGGCTTCAACGTGCTCGTGTGTTGCGCCCTACTTCCCATGCGTGCCACCGATTTAGGACAGAGGGATACCCGGGAGAGTGCCGAGAGTGTCGGCCCAGGTAAAGGACTTGGGACAGAAGAAGGGAGGACAAGAAGGCGTAAACCTAGTTGATTTCCAGAACGAAGAACCATCTACATACATTGGCTACTTATATAGGCTAATAAGTGAGATGTGGAACAGAGTGGCACAAGGAATGGAGACAATAAGGTATGAAGAACCATGTGGAAGTATTGTCCACAATGATCAAGGATAGAACAAAGGAATGTAGGCAAGAATAGAACAATAAACTATGACCCAGAACAAAAGAGTGAGTGAGAATAGAACAATGAGAGTGGCCGAACATAAAACAATAGTGCCACTGCTGAGTGACAACAAAGAGTGAATATCCTGAGGGTAAACAGGCAAGGGGAAGGACTGGGAATGAATGAATGACAATGAATAGAGAGGGTGAGATGAGGAAAGTGAACCAAATGATAAACTGAATGTACCGAGCCGAGGCTACACATGATGTGGGTAAGGGTCGGCCTGTCGGTACTGCCGAATAAATCAGAGCTTGGTATCCGGGGCTTGACAGGCGACAATGGCTGCTTCAGGTGGATTTTGGGTTTTGTTTGCCTTCTTTTGCCTCAGGCCTTGGCCCTCTTTTCAACCTCCATTTTCCCAACAGTTTACCTTGATGTGACCAATTTTATCACTGTTCTCACACTGTTCATTGGAGTTTGACTTTGGCTGGGTTTTGCCATTATTGTCTGTGTGTTTCTTCTCTCTGTCAGGGGACGACCCTCTCTAAACTCCAATCCAACTCCAAAGTCCTATTTCACACTCCGATCAACTCCGAGGCTAAGATACCCAACTCCAAAGGGACCACCAAGTGGAAACAGGAGTGATCTTAAAACATGGTGACTAGAATCCGGAGTAAGTGCTCGAAGAACTTAGTTCCAGGAAGTCGGCTCTACAGACTCTGATGTATTGATTTGTAAGCTAGTGCACAGACCACTTACATAAAGAGTATAAAAGGGGTTCACCAGCAGTGGGATCCTTAGACTTTCCTCTTTGGATTCCCCCTGCTTAGGTGAGGTTCCCACATATATCTAGGTAGTAGTTGTAATTAAACCTTTGGATTACCCCTGCTTAGCTCACCTCCGAGGCACCTCCGAGAGGCTGCAAGAGGGTTGCCCTTACAGCAGGAAAGTCTCTCCAATAAGGACTAAGAGCCGTGTTGCAGCATAGTCATAGGTGGCTTTGGACTCAACTGAAGTGACTCAGAGAGTACCAACTCCTGGACATACCTAACACCAGACTCTCCCTCCTCTATAACTGAAGCCACAGGTATCCCCACTATTCTCACCCCCAGCATGGATGCTGAAGAGTGGTTGCGGAGGTTAGAACAAGAATTGGCAGAAAACCGAGCTGCAAATGCAATGATAAGCGAAGCCCTTAGGAAAATCATGACCAAATTAAACAACCCTGAAGACTTAGAAGATGACCCAACACCGAGTATACTTTTTTGGACCCTCAGAGTGGTGCTTCCCCACAAGGCAACTCCAGAATTTGGCCTGCTTCTCCAACAGACTTTGACAGAGATAGAGAAAAGGGGAGAGCCTTCCTCAACTCCTGTAACATCTACTTTGTAATATGCGGAGACCAGTTCCCTAACAGTCAAGCTCAGATACACTGGGCCCTCTCCTACTTCAAATCTGATAGAGCGGCCTGATTTGCAAACAAAATACTCCAAAATGAGAGAACGGACATCCCCACTATTCGGACTGGAAGGCCTTCAAATCGGACTTTGTACAAAACTTCTGTCTGAAGAATGAACAGCTCTCTGCCCTCACAAGGCTCAAAGGGACAGGATGGCACCAAGGAAGAGACTCGGTAGAAGAATACATTGACCGATTCATGGAACTGATAGACCTTGCAGAATACCATGATGACAAAATGATTGTGATCAAGTTCCGCCGAGGACTTGAACCAGGGATACAGACAAAAGTCGCCCTCTTGGGAAGTGGGATGCCAAGCTTTGATGACCTGGAGGGATGGTATGAGGCAGCCTGAAGGGTTGCTTGGGACCAAGAGGCCAACGAAGCATTCTCAGAAACCCATTGCAGCCAACCCCGAACTTCTGCCCGCTTGAATGGCATAACTCCCAAACCAACTCCAGGAACACCAAGAATGTCCGTGTTATCCCTGTGCATCCCAGAACCCTTCAGACGAAACCCAGCACCTTCACCGACTATACTAAAGGAAACACCAACACCCATGGAGGTAGATCGGGCTCGAGCAAAAGAGGCTGTCATGGGAGTTTGTCACCGGTGCAGGAAGCCTGGCCACTACGTACGGGACTGCCCATTATCCTTTGACATCCAAACAATGAGCATGGAAGAAAAACTGGAGCTGCTACCAGAACTTCTAAACCTGGCAGAAAGATTGGAAGTAACGAAAAACTCAGAGGAGGTTGAAGGGTCAGAAGAAGAAAAGGAAAGAGAGGATTTTGGACTCAGCAGTGGGTGAAAGGTGTGTCCCTGCTGCCTGTACATAATAGATTCTTGTGTTTGAAAGAGGAGAGTGACAAGATCTCTGCATGTCCCTTCCCCAAAGAACAACCATCTAAAGATGCACAAACATCAGAGATTCCATTGAAACAATCTCAGACAAAGCTCTGAAAATGGGAGAAACAACTTCCAAAAAAATATGTGGTTGCCACCACTCCAAGTCCAAAATCTCTGGTCATCAAGGTAGAAATTCAGACAACAGATACGGCAGAAATCAAGTCTGGACCTGCTCTCATAGACTGTGGGGCCACAGGACAGTTCATGGACCGAGGATACGTAGAACGACATTGCCTCACCACTCAGAAGCTGCAAAGAGCCATCCTGGTCTACAATGTGGATGGATCACCAAACGAAGCCGGAGCCATCAGAGAAGTCATCGACGTGATCCTCTGAGTAGATGGACATACGGAGTGTACCACCTTTGCAGTCACTAACCTGGGAAACCAAGACCTTATCCTGGGATTCACCTGGCTGGAAGAGCACAACCCCGATATTGACTGGCAAACTCGGAAGGTCAG
The DNA here is from genome assembly GCA_003314385.1 of Gomphus sp. MG54. Classification (NCBI taxonomy): domain Eukaryota; kingdom Fungi; phylum Basidiomycota; class Agaricomycetes; order Gomphales; family Gomphaceae; genus Gomphus; species Gomphus sp. MG54. The sequence continues at coordinate 11,538 of QLPG01001000.1, read as the reverse complement.
CATGAGCTGATATCCATGTAGTTGGGTCTGTCAGATAGGGTTTCCTGTGGTTTTCCCACACTATTATATCGGAGAGTCGGTTTAATAATGAGGGGAATGATCTCCCGGATTTTACTACTATTTTGTATATATTTATCACTAGAGGAATTGCTACTCTATAGTGATTCTGCTGGGAGCTGAGTCCTGGGTTTACTCTCCACTTAGGTGCTGTACCGGGAATCTGGCCTGGGCACCAAAGCATTGGTTTATATGTTTGTGGCTCTCCCACAAGTAGGATATAATGTGTAGTAATATAGTATAATAGTATGATGTTGGAAACCCAACTGTGACCCCGCCTTGCTGTACAACGAGTAGCTGGTGTTCTACTCCTAAATAGGAAAGTACGCACTTGGCGCTTAACCTTCAGTCAGCGTGAGTGGTGGATTTATAGTTGTAGCCTAATGGCTAGTGCGATAGGGGGTAACAATACAATTAGAATTGCTTGTTTATACTACTACAAATCACTAGTACTTTATATAAAGTAGGAATCCTATTTATAAGTGAAAACTTCACAGAGTGAAGTTAGAAGCCGGCCTAATGCGGCTGTGCACGTGGTACACCTGCATATATGCGGTGGGGATGATACAGACAAAAACTTCACAGGGGAAGTGATAGAAATAGAACAGAATAAACAATATACTGAATAGAATCCACATGCCAGTGTATTCCCTTCCCAACATGTCCAAATGATGTGAGCTGGCCCTTGGGGTAGTTATGGGGCCGGATAGACAATGTGGTGCAAAACCTGTTCCTAAATTCACGAGAATATTCGTTAGTGTTCTTCATGTTGAATTGAAACATCGGTGTAAAGTTGCATCCTGCTCTGGGAATGGTTGGAGGAGATATTGGAGTTTTGGTAGAATATATATATATATAAATGACTCAATAATGCCTGGTTCTAACAGTCCAGAGAAGTGTCATGCCTGTCAAGCAGAGGTGCAAGATGAGCACAAGAAGGAGCTGGAGCTAAGGAAACAGATCCAAGCATGTTGAAGTGGCCCATTTCCAAAACTCCTAGAAGAAGGGGACTTAGAGGAGGAAGAGGAAGAGACAGATGGCAAGAGTGATGAGGAGGGAGACCCACTGGATGATCTAGAACCTGGGGACAGAGTGATGTATGTAATGCTCCCATCAGAAGGAGAGCATGTCCGAGTCGCCCAAACCACCTCCCAGAGATTGGCAGAGGCCCACTACAAAAATATCCAAATGGAGGTGGAAATCCCAGAGTACCTCCAAGATTTCGAAAGTGTCTTCACCAAGGAATCCTTTGATGAACTCCCAGAGCAAAAGATCTGGGATCATGCCATTGAACTGGAGCTGGGGGCCAGTCCGGTAAACTGCAAAGTGTACCCCATGTCTCCATTAGAACAAACCAAACTAGACACCTTCATTCAGGAGAACCTTCGAACTGGGTGCATCCAACCTTCCAAATCGCCGATGGCATCCCCGGTCTTCTTCATCAAGAAAAAAGAAGGATTCCTCTGGCTCATCCAAGACTACCGAAAGTTGAATATGATGACAGTGAAAAATTGATGCCCACTCTCCCTCATTCCAGAGCTGGTCAATCAGCTCAAAGGAGCTAAGTACTTCACGAAGCTAGACATCTGATGGGGATACAACAATGTCCAAATCAAGGAGGGAGACGAGTGGAAGGCTGCCTTTCGGACAAACCAAGTACTGTTTTAACCACTGGTGATGTTCTTTGGACTTACCAACAGTCCGGCCACTTTTCAGATGATGATGAACGATATTTTTCAAGACCTCATCCCAGCAGGACTCATTTGTGTATACATTGACGACATCCTCATCTATGCTTGGACCCTGTGTCAAGTACACATACCGAAGTCCTGATTATTCACCAGTGCTGACCGAACAACCATCCTATGTCCATGTACAAGCATCCACGCAGCATGGATAACGCTTGGTACACCTGTCTCAGCTTAGTACATCTGCCATCCACATTCCTCGGTCCGTTTCACCTCGGGACTTCCTGTCCTTGTACTATCCTCGGTTACCAGCCTTGTCTTATAGTCTGGCACCTCCTATTGTCCTATCTTCAGACACATTCTATTATCCTGTCTTTTATTGTTCTATCCCCGCTTTGCATTCCTTGTTCTAATTTTGTTCGTTGTGGACAATGACCACATGCTCTGCATACCTTATTGTCCCACATTCCTTATTCCACATGTCGCTTCTTAACCTATATAAGTAGGACATGGATGTACATACTTCCTCATTCTGGGTATCGACTAGGCTTAGGCCCTTCTACCTTCTTCTCCTCTGTTAAGTCCTCGACTTGGGCCGGCATCCTCAGCATCCCCCCGAGTACCTGTCTGTTGTAAATACAGTGGCACACACGGCAAGTAGGGCACAACGCACAAGTACGTTGAAGCCAATGCCACTACTCTTGGCCTGCAGGACTTGGCCATAGTCTGCCCGACCTTTCGACAACACCCCTCGGCAGTACCGAAGTCCGTCAGTACCCGACGCTTGACACCCTGACCGAACACAGAAAGATCACATGACAAGTGTTGGAACAGCTCCAAGAACAGAAACTCTATCTTCGAAAGGAAAAGTGCGAGTTCAAAAGAACACGGATTGAGTATTTGGGACTCATCATCTCAGAAGGAAAAGTAGAGATAGACCCTGTCAAAGTCTGAGGGGTAACGGAGTGGCCAACTCCAAAAAACCGAAAGGAAGTCCAGTCGTTCCTCGGATTTGCCAACTTCTACCAACGCTTCATCAAATACTTCTCCCTTCATGCTTGACCACTCTTCAATCTCACAAAGAAAGGAGAACTGTAGAAGTGGGGAGGGGAAGAGGAGATGGCGCTCCAAAGGATTAAGGAACTTATCACCTCGGCACCGATACTGACATTCCCAGATGACTCCCGGGCATACAGAGTAGAAGTGGATGCCTCGGACTTTGCCACAGGAGCCACCATCTCACAACAATCACCAGAAGATGGAATGTGGCACCCAATGGCCTTCTTTTCTAAAAGCCTGAGTCCAGTAGAAAGGAACTATGAAATCATTGACAAAGAAATGTTGGCCATCATCCGAGCTCTGGAGGAATGGCGGCACTTCCTGGAGGGCACGCAACTCCAGTTTGAGGTCTGGACAGATCACAAAAATCTGGAATACTTCTGAACTTCAAAAAAGCTGAACCAAAGACAGGCTTGATAGTCCCTCTTCCTGTCTCATTTTGACTTTACACTCCATCACCGACCAGGGTGAAGTATGGGCAAGGCAGATGCACTCTTCAGAAGATCAGACCACAGGTCAGGATTAGAGGATAACGAGGATGTGATCCTCCTCCAACCAGAACTGTTCACAATCTGAGCCCTGGAGGGTGTCGTGGCAATCAGAGAAGAGAGAGATATCCTGCTGGATATACGATCAAAGTTTTGGACCTTGGACATGGAAGATCCAATAGCCAAGGCTATCATAGAACTCCAATGAGGACATGACAAATCCATATGATCTGCCAAATGGATGGAATGAGACGGTCTCCTACAGTTCCAAGGGAGAATCTATGTCCCAAATGATCCGGACCTTCGGAGACGCATTGTTTCTCAGCACCATGACACATGAATAGCTGGGCATGTGGGCAGATGGAAAACACTAGAGCTGATTGATGAGATTATGAGTAAATTGCAGTAGGTTTGAAGAATTTATAGGCAGTCTATTTTATTTTATCTTACAGAAAGAATAAAGAAATTAGCCTTACAGGCTTGTACAATATATTATATAACTCACCTCCTCAGTGTCGTCAACAACTGAGGAGGGAGGCATGCGTGGGTTGTGTTTCACCCGCATATACCCCGCAACCGCCCTTTGACCCTATTGAAGGTTTGAGCCAGGCTGCTGGTCCCAATCCAGGGAGCCAGCCATGCTAGTTGCATCGTGCGTGGACAAGTGCCTGTAAGTATCGTACATAGTAAAAAATGAATAACTCCCTCAATATTGAGGGTAAAAATACAAATTAAAGTGAGAAAAATTAAGAATTCAAAAGCCCACAAAATGATATGGAAATTGATATATTATTACAATATATTGAGGTTGGTCTCTCAGGGGTGAGATGCAAGTTAGCACCCTACACTGATCTCCAGGAACTACTGGTGGCCCCAGATGTCACGATACATAGGACAGTATGTAAAAACTTGCGACTCTTGCATACAGACCAAAATTTGAAGACAACGCCTGATAGGAGAGCTGGAACCACTCCCCATCCCTGAAACTTGGTGGGACACTATCAGCGCAGATTTCATAGTGGAGTTGCCAGATGCCCATGGACACAATGCAGTCATGAATGTGGTCGACTCGGTGAGCAAAAGAGCCCACTTCCTCCCCACAAACACTACCATCACAGCATTGGGAGCCGCACGACTCTATCTAACACACGTGTGGAAGCTGCATGGACTTCCAAAACAAGTTGTCTCAGACCAAGGACCTCAGTTCATCTCAGAGTTCACCTGCAAACTCTACCGATCAAGCTTGCAGCAACAACAGCCTATCACCCACAAGGGAATGGCCAGATGGAACATGTCAACCAAGAGTTAGAACAGTATCTCCGAGTCTTTATCAATGAGTGACAGGATGATTGGGACAAACTCCTACTGATGGCAGAATTCCAGTACAATAATCACGTACATTCAGCCATGCAGCAAACTCCCTTCATGTTAGACACAGGGCGACACCCACGGATGGGCTTTGAACTGCAACAGCCAAGATCACGAACGGAAATAGTAAATGAGTTCAAAGACCGAATGGAGCAAACACTAGAAGAGGCAAGGTTGGCACTGGCAAAAGCAAAAGACAATATGGCACGATATTACAACTGACGCCGAACCCCAGCACTGGAGTTCTGAGAAGGAGATCGAGTATACCTAGATGCCTCGGACATCCAAATGAAGCAACCCTTGCAGAAGTTGAGCCACCGATATTTAGGACTCTATACCATTCAACAAAAGGTGGGGAAACATGCCTATAGGCTCTAACTCCCGCAATCCTTATCTCGGCTTCACCCCATCTTCAATGTGATCAAACTCCTTCTGGCCCTGGAAGATCTGATTCCAGGCCAGAGATCTGAACCACTGCCACTGCTGGAGTTGGTAGAAGGAGATGAGCATTATGAAGTAGAGAGGGTGCTAGACAGTCACCTAATGCGAGGAGGACTCTACTTCTTAGTCAAATGGCAGGGATATGGATATAAGGAGAATACATGGGTAAAGGAAGATGACATGAATGCACCTGCTAAAATACAAGAGTTCTACCTGCAACATCTGGGAGCACCTCAGAGGATCTGAACAACGGCCTTTGAATCCCTATCATTCTATGCTACGAGGACGCAGCACTCTAGAAGGGGGGGTGATGTCAGGGGACAACCCTCTCTAAACTCCAATCCAACTCCAAAGTCCTATTTCAAACTCCGATCAACTCTGAGGCTAAGATACCCAAGTCTGAAGGGACCGCCGAGCGGAAACAGGAGTGATCTTAAAACATAGTGACTAGAATCTGGAGTAAGTGCTCAAAGAACTTAGTTCCAGGAAGTCGGCTCTACAGACTCTGATGTATTGATTTGTAAGCTAGTGCACAGACCACTTACATAAAGAGTATAAAAGGGGTTCACCAGCAGTGGGATCCTTAGAGTTTCCTCTTTGGATTCCCCCTGCTTAGGTGAGGTCCCCACATGTATCTAGGTAGTAGTTGTAATTAAACCTTTGTATTCCCCCTGCTTCTCTCGCCTCTGAGGCACCTCCGAGAGGCTGCAAGAGGGTTCCCCTTACACTCTCTTCTTCAGTCCGCTATAAGAGCTGATTCAGCTTCTTTTGAATGCTCATCTTGAATAAGATGGTGCTGTGCTTCTTCAGTAAAAAAGGAGATAAGGTTGAGAGGTGTCGTTTTGGGTTGTCCAGCAGTACCTTGGATCGCACCAATCCTTTCTGCTACTGTGATGGTTTGGATTGTGGAGTGGTAGGATGGAGGTGGTGACGATATGATTATCGTAGATAGTTGTGTGATTGATAACAGTGAGCCCATTCAATCAGATTATCATGATGCTTCATCATAAGCTGAAAATGTTGATTGAGATTGCTCAGGTGCATTCGGGGATTGTCTGAGTCAGCAAGGCACATGGAGCTAAGCTGTTCTTTGGCATCAATTAAGAACAAGGTGCTCTTGATAGTAGCATCCTTCTTGATCTGTTCTCACATTTCCTTCACTGTCTTCATGTTTTTGATCATAGACCCTAGGTGGACAGAGGTTGTTGAGAGTAGAACATGTTGAGCTAAACATTCATGTTTATCAAATTCAACAATATGGGTTTCTCTGGTTTCAATTTGTTCTTCTGTCACATGGGTCTTTCCATCTGGTAGGATGGGGATTCCGTTGAGTTCAATGTAGGGTTTAGGTGCAATGTCAGGCTTCGCGTACTGATGGACTTTGGGACTGCCGAAGGGTTGGGTGGACAATGGCCAAGTCCTGCAGGCTAAGGGTAGTGGCATTGGCTTCAATGTACTTGTGCGTTGCACCCTACTTGCTGTGCATGCCACCAATTTGCAACAGACAGATACTTGGGAGGATGCTGATGATGCCAGCCCAAGTCGAGGACTTAACAGAGGGGAAGAAGGTAGAAGGGCCTAAGCCTAGTCAATACCCAGAATGAGAAAGTATGTACATGCATGTCCTACTTATATAGGTTAAGAAGAGACATGTGGAATAAGGAATGTGAGACAACAAGGTATGCAGAGCATGTGATTATTGATTATTGTCCACAATGAGTAAAATTAGAATGAAGGAATGTAAAACAGGGATAGAATAATAAAAGATAGAATAATAGAAATGTGGCCAAGAATAGGACAATAGGAAGTCACCGACTATAAAACAAGGGCTGTGACTGAGGATAAAACAAGGACAGAAAGTCCCGAGGTGAGACAGACTGAGGGGTGAGGAGTAGGCATGTGGGTGGTGGATGTGCCAACCCAAGACCGGCGTACCAAGTGATATGCATGTGGTGTGGACACTTGGATGTGGACATAGGATGACTGCTCAGTCGGCACTGCCAAATTAACGGGTCTCGGTACATGTACTTGACATGCAATCACCTTTCCTTCTATGTGCAGCCATAGCCCTTTGGCATCCATTGCTCTGCATAGACGAGGCTCATAGTCAGACCAGTTAGAGCCATCATCACGTAGTTTCGGGATTGCAAGTAAGGTGGAGTCAGAAGCTAATGATAGTGGCATAGACAACATAGGGGATATCAATGTCGGCCAGGGCCCATAACCTGTTGCAACTAGGAACAAGTCTCAACTTCGAATCAAGAAGATGTATTCCAATTAGTTACCTAGGAACAACTAAGAAATGAAGTTAGAGTCGCTACTAAGATAGTGGAACAAATAGTACTCACATCTCAACTTCAAATCAAGTGTCAAGCATTGGATACTGATGGACTTCGGTACTGCCGAGGGGTGTTGGCGAAAGGTCGGGCGGACTATGGCCAAGTCCTGCAGGCCAAGAGTAGTGGCATTGGCTTCAACATACTCGTGCATTGCACCCTACTTGCCATGCATGCCACTGTATTTGCAACAGACAGATACTCGGGGGGATGCTGATGATGCTGGCCCAAGTCGAGGACTTAACAGAAGAGAAGAAGGTAGAAGGGCCTAAGCCTAGTCAATACCCAGAATGAGGAAATATGTACATGCATGTCCTACTTATATAGGTTAAGAAGCGACATGTAGAATAGGGAATGTGGGATAACAAGGTATGCAGAGCATGTGGTTATTGTCCACCACGACCAAAATTAGAACAAGGAATGCAAAGCAGGGATAGGACAATAAAAGACAGGATAATAGAATGTGTCTGAAGATAGGACAATAGGAGGTGCCAGACTATAAGACAAGGCTGGTAACCGAGGATAGTACAAGGACAGGAAGTCCCGAGGTGAAACAGACTGAGGAATGTGGATGGTGGATGTGCCAAGCCGAGACCGGCGCACCAAGTGTTATTGTCAAGTACATGTACCGAGGTCCTGATTATTCGCCAGTGCCAACCGAACAACCACCCTACATCCATGTACAAGCATCCACGCAGCGCGCATAATGCTTGATACACTGGTCTCGGCTCGGTACATCCACCATCCACATTCCTTGGTCTGTTTCACCTTGGGACTTCCTGTCCTTGTACTATCCTCGGTTACCAGCCTTGTCTTATAGTCTGGCACCTCCTATTGTCCTATCTTCGCGCACATTCTATTATCCTGTCTTTTATTGTTCTATCCCCACTTTGCATTCCTTATTCTAATTTTACTCGTTATAGACAATAACCACATGCTCTGCATACCTTGGATAGAATAAAATGAGTCCTTTTAGATGTCTTTAAAGCCTGTGTGATATGCCCTATGGGGTGTGGGATTGAATTGGGAATATGAGGCTAGTTATCTGTGAAGCTCTGTAATGATATACCCTTGGTCTGCAACCAAGCAATCTAATGTGTAATGCTAACTTGGGCTAAAGCCCTTTGAGACAGATGAGACTTTTAATCTTTTGGTGAATATATTAGATAATTTCCTATATATTAGACTTTAGGGTAGGCAAATAGATATGAGGTGAGAATAGAGGTCTTATGTATTTAGTCTGTGTTCTAGCTTTAGATAAAGGCTTTTGTTTTCAACTTGTTGTAAAAGTATATTGGAATTTATTGGGAGTCAAGTTTATGCTACTCTAAACGCTCTAGTTATATAGTAAGTGTAGCGTCTACTCAATCGCTGCGTGTGCCTGCGCACGCCCCTCCTAGAGGCGCATGTGGTTCCCATCAATGACGCGTAGTAGGTGACTGACGCGTTTGTCACATGTCCGATGCGTGTGATGTGTTCATCGCTGCACGGGCGGCTCGATGTACGGGATATATAATATACGTGCTTACCTGGTTCCAACACTCTCAGGAGTGTTATGGTGTTGGTGAAGATCACAGTGTTGTCAGACGTTGGTGAAATTACAAAGATACATTCAAGAAGCAAACGAAAACGAGGTCGAGTACGATGGCGAGCATTGCATGTACGAGCGGACGAGCGAATCGCGATGGAGCAGTGATGACGACTACGCTAAAAAGATGACACACGACGGTGGGACAACCTTGATCAGTTGATTGTTTTGAAGGAAGAAGTTTAAACCAGGAGTTGTACGCGTCGTAACGCGTAATTGCTGGTCGAACCGCGGAGAAGATACCGGTTACAGGTGATGATGGTACCAACGAGAATTTGAGGTCTGGCGGGTGGGCGGATAACCACGACCTCACAGTGGGTGTTCAGTGCTGGCGGGTAGCATCAAATATAATCGCCATACTTCAGGAATCCCATTCCCACCAACACATGACCCTCCTGCCCTGCACCACTGCCTTCTGCCACCCCACCCCTAACCCCCAAGCCGCCCCTCTGCCCCTAGCAGTACAATTGTGGCGCAGCTGTCATGAAACGGCCTTAACTGACCACCCCGCAGAAGACCCGTTCCGTACCCGTTGCTCCATAAAGACAAGGACACGTTCGAACCGGAATCACCGTATGTACAAGAGGAGAAACTGTCAACATGTCAGACCCCTTTTCTTTTGTAACTAACAAACAGTATTCAATTCCCTTGATGTAATTGTACACAATCCACTCACGAGACCTACATTGCCCCCCCTTTCTATCATCACATGACACGCTTTCTCATTAATCGCACTAACATGTTACTAGCCCCCTGTTTATGTTCCGGCCGACTCAGACGTCCTGTAGATATTTAAACACCCAATGTAACACTCAGTAGCAGTCAGTCAAATCTGATTCACCTTTCCTCTGGTTCATTCTAAACACTAGCTCGCTCAAACGGAAATCACTATTGATTACTACCTATATCAATAAAAGCAGCGGCTGCTCATCTGCCCCAGAGCTCTCGGGCAGTCCTTGTGCCTTGGGCCTACTTGAGGAGTTGGATGGGCAGGAGCACGGAAACACGTTGACGGCCATTCCAGGGCCGCTCAGGTAAGGCTGGGCCCGCTGAGGTGAGGATTAGACTTGTTGAGTGGAGGCCATCTCGAATGTGCACAGTCAGTCACACTTGTATGTCATTGATCGTCGACTTCGGAGATAAAGGGACGAGCGGCACCGATGGGAAGTTGTAGGTAAGATATATAGAAGCCCCTATTTGAACTTGAGCATAGCATTTACTACGTTGAAAATTGACGAACGATACCCACGTATGTGAATTAAGAGCAAGGCCATCTCACATTTCAGTCGAAGTGGAACGGGCAATCTTGGGATACCACATGACGTCATCCAGCCATTGGGGATTGGGGTTGAATGAGGCACGGAATCTGGCCTTCAACTCTGGTACTCCTGATTCCCGCACATTTGGACCATCATTGTTTGAAAAAACGTACACGGCGGGTTGAGTCCCATTGGAAGTAGGCATGTTCCGGCGCACTGGGACCGTCCGCGAGTTTCAGTCTAATGGAAAAATGGCACACTATACGAGTAACTATCTCACGCTGCTGGTCAAAACTCGTTTCAGCGGTTACAGAGATACTAACCTAGTTTCAGTTCATGGGGGGAAATAAAGAGGCCATGGCGGTCGATTATCAAGCACGTGTGGTCACACAACCACTTCCACCCATGTGTTTCATTCAAATTATTGGATTCCAAAGAATGATCGATGAACATTGATGCAGGGATACCAGGAGGAGAGATGTATCTGAGATGAGTGGTTAACAAGAGAGACACAAAAGTAGAAATGGACTTGCCTGCGCCATTGGAAAGTCTGACCTGTTTGGCTCAATATAGCTTCTCCGGGGTAATTCTCGGGGTATGTCCAGGACAGTGATCCAGTTTGTCCTTGCATATGGTCATGAACATTGTCGACGACAACAAATTTATCATTTTTGTCAACATAGCCAATGTCACCCAACCTGACCCCACAACTGACAGCACTGAAACCGGATGGCATGGAATAGAAACCCTGTGATAGCCAGCCTTGTTCAAACAATGCAGCCCTGACCATAGGAAGCGTGATTGGGTCAAATCAACATCCAAGAATGTCCACAAGGTCTTCAGTGCGGTTCGTCCATAATGAGGAGGCAAGTATGAGCTCTCCCATCCAGTTGACGGGGTTAGAATCGTATCCGCCCAATGGATATCTATAAACAGATAATTTTATACCACGAATGTACGATATCTTCGAATACTGACCCTGGAAGGGTATGGCGCATCACAAGTAGAATAAAATCAGCAGTCTACCTTGATCGTGAGCACCACTGGGATCATCTATTGGAAAATATGGCAACTTACTGTTTGCCATATTTCTTCACCTGACAATTCACCAGCATATATCAGTTTCCACTGGAGTCGATCATGTCCTCTCTGCACAGTAACGCAAAGGCCGTCACTCTAGAGATTGTCAGAAAGTTTGAATTCAGAAAATGAATTCATTACCATGCCACCCATAGGGAACTCAAATCCTCCCGA
>QLPG01000994.1:0-58949 GCA_003314385.1 Gomphus sp. MG54 | reverse complement strand
TTACATTGCGCGACCCGTCATATGCTCTGGCGCATGGCGTGACGCCTTCAGTCCATGGCAAGGAAGGTGTGGACGGTGGCATAGTAACAGTCTCTGCATTCATGGTCAAAGAGACGCGGACAACTGTGACGGTATTGTGGCAGGATGGTACAAAGGAGGAGGGATGCGATGCAATGTCACTTATTCCATATCTCAACATCGACGAGTACGATTGTTGGTAGGTTGACTCCCATACACCGGTCTTCCAGGCTGATACGTCAACAGGCCAGGAGACTACGTTCTGCATAAGACTGAAGACTCCAAACGAGTTGCCGTTGTCCAAAAAGTGAACTCCACTGATCGTACCGCTTTGATACGCTACCGTGACCAAGACCATGATGAACTCGTCAGTGTTCTTGAGTTGGATCCTCACGGCACTTCAACATCAGATGGCCAACAGGAGCAGCAGCTTGATAGCTTCGGTGTTCGAAGAGGTGACTTCGTGTTTGTGCATCCTGAGGGGACAACAAACGGTGCAGAGCTTCCCCGCGTTCCAAAGATTGGAGAGCTAGAGGCATGGGTGAGAGAGATTCCCACTGTTGAGGATAAGCCAGATGGAACCACGATAATTAGCGGGTGGAGGGGCGAATTGCATAATATTGGGCAGGCGATTGCGAAGGCCCGGGGAACTCCAGAGTCGGCGGGCCGAGAGCTGGATGGGAAGGTCAGGAAAATGACTGCCAAAGATGGAATTAATTGGTTTGGAGAAGTCACTGATGTAGGGTATCCCACTATTATCATCTAGTAATGGTCGCTGAACACATTATTTCTAGTTGCGTACAGATGGACAAATCCAAGTTACGCTGGGTAACACAGAGGTTGTCATTGTTCCCTTGGAACGTCTCACTCGTTTACAAGACGGCATAGAGAATGCCATTGATATGTGGGGGGATGAGTATTCTGAAGGATACGGGTACGAAGGCGAGCATGATGGAGACGTCGAGATACAGTACGATAATGAGGATGAAGGCGCTTGGCAGCGGTATAATGGCGATATGGAGAGCAGCGACGAATGGGAAGATGTTGAGGAAGGTGGGGACGACTGGAATTCGACAGCAGCTCATGTGGAAACCACGACTGATATGAACCCTGAAGCGTGCGATGAGGACAGCATGGATGTTGATTTGCCTCGGCTGCCTCCTGCAGTAGAGGTGCCTACGCTTGATGACGCAAGGGATCCGATACATGGCTTACCGGACCAATCTTCTTCATACCCATCCGGCGCGCGATTGCCAGTGGAGATCGATATTGCTGCTAAAAAGGCAAAGGATATCTCTATGGATGATGAAGATTCTCCTTGGCAACGTTTCGTTATTCTTCCCCAGGCACCGGTTGACCACGCATTTTATGCTTCAAAGCATGCGCAAACGAACAAAACGTTTATGACACGGTTGAACAAGGAGTATCGTGTATTGAAGAGTAGCTTACCAGGTATGCTGATCTACTTTGCTCGTCGCTGTAGCTGCGACTCAATCTCTCTCAGATTCAATTCTTGTTCGAGTATATGAGGATAGGGCAGATCTTCTGCGATGTCTGATCATTGGCCCGGAGAATACACCATACGAAAATGCGGTATGGCGACAAACTTCTCCAAATGAGATATCAGTTGACAATTTCCTTTCCAGCCATTTGTTATTGATTGGCTCCTAGATTCCGACTTTCCACAATCGCCTCCGCAAGCCCATTTTCACAGTTGGACGAACGGTAATGGACGTGTCAACCCAAATTTATACGAGGAAGGGAAGGTCTGTCTTTCTATCCTAGGAACATGGGCAGGCGATCGCAATGAGTCATGGAGTGCAGCACGGTCCTCATTGCTACAAGCATTTGTTTCAATACAAGGTTTAGGTATGAGGCTCCAATTCAATTTTATGATGATGTAATGACGTCTCGCAGTTCTTGTGAAGGAACCGTAAGGACCTGCATGTTTCTTTTCCTGCAGTATCCTTTTCTCTTACCATAATTTCGTCTTAGATGGTTCTGTGAACCAGCCTATGAGAAACTCCGGAATACACAGGAAGGCATCGTTAATAGCCGGCTATATAGCGAGAAAGCATATGTTCTATCACGTGGATTCGTTCGCCGCGCGTTGGAGATTCCCCTTCAAGGTCTCGAGTCTGAGATGAATTGGCTTTACTATGAACGGGGGCGACTTGAGACTGTGATTCGCGACGCACGGGAACTTGTTGAAAAGAGTAGCGAGGTTGGTGGTAATGATGCGTTAGCGATTGCTGAGGCGAGTGATCGTGCTGTGCCGCGGTTGACGGCGGGTGGCGCACTGATGCTGTCGCGGACGTTGGTTAAGCTAGAAGTTTTATGGGAGGCTCGGACTACTAGAGTCCCTAGTGGAAGTGCATAGTAGATGATGATGATTGGAACCACTTACATAATTTCATATCTTAAAAATAATGTCACATCTTTCAACCCACTGATGCTGAGGAGTTCAAAGAATGTTTCCTGGGTACTCACAGGACACTGCCATGACTCACTTCACATGATCAACAATGTCCAGGAGAATTTGATGCCTACAAAGCCCCCCTGGTGGGAATAGTGGATATCTTCGATTGCGGGAGACAGATGCACAGATTGACGATATCTAACTGTCATGTAGAACCTTACATAAACTAGGCCAACACTACATGTCCTGGTGGTGTCTTGATGCGCTTGAGAAGGACCCCGGAAAATAAGGGAGGAGGTTCACCGGGCTCAAACGGCGAAAAGTTCGCAGGCGGAAATTGGGGGCCAGGGAAAAAGATTCGGACATAGACAGACCTATCCCAAAGGGGCAAAATTTCATTCGGACAGAGAGAAAAAAATAGAAAAATCTGCCTGGGCCTCTCTCTACCCGGTTTCTATGTACAGTTCCATGTAAAAACAATACAAGACAAGTTGGACAACTAGAGGCCAGAGCGTGCGAGAGTCACACATACCTCACACCTTTTTTCCTCCCTTTGTGGTACTCTTTGGGTCCTTTATTGCTGATCCCAATGCCTGTGAACACTTGGACAACTTCTGAAAAGTGGCCCAGTCCTTGTTGTTGACCAAGATTGTCTGTGAATTGGCAAACTTTACCTCCTCCTGGAGCCTACAAAGGAAATGAGTTGATGGCATGTGAGATTATGTTCTCAGCCCTGATGTTAGCCTTATGTTACAATGATGAGAAAGGATGTAATCATAATATATTTAATCTCCCAAAGGCGAGGCAATGGCGAGGTTCTGAATGGGGCTTGGCTTCATGTTATAGCCCATGCTGCCAAACAAACCCTCATTAAACACCACAACCACCCACATCGTTTCCAAGACCTTTCCGACCGACCAAGCCTAGATAACCGATTCCCAGATGTCCGACGAACATTCCAAGGATCTGCGATCCCGAACCTCCGAAGACTCCGAAGTCAAGGTTCCGTTACCTTGATAACTGACGCGCAGGACCATCGCATACCTCACTCCCTTGTTTTCTCTTCATATTGACCCCTTGTACTCCCTTTCTTCTTGTTTTATGACCGGCAAAGATAGTACAAGGATAGTCACATGTATATAGCCTTCCAGTTGACTGGACTGTTCGCTAGTACGAATATCGATTTAGTCTTGCACCTAGTTTCTGATTCATTTCCGGTAAACTCCCATCTCCTTTCCGAAATTAGGGACAGACGATTGAGGAGGGCGCAACACATAAGTTGAAGCCAAGTCCCTTCGACCTCGAACACCTCAGTAACCGGATTGAACCATTCTGCAACCGACCCTAAGTTCCCAGCACTTCCACCTCCGCCCGTAGTCCATCTGACTTCCGCCTTTGGTCCTCAGCCCCGTTACAGACCCCCATGCTAACCAGATACCCTTTCGGAAGTACCAACTAAGCGCCGACATGCAGACTTAACACTTCAACATATTGCGTTGCACCCACTAGACCGCACGGTCCCCAATTTCGTAAAGGCAAAGTAGATGGAAGTTGTCAAGTACACGTACCGAGGACCCGATAACTCGGCGGTACCGACTAAAATACTCCATTAATAACCAAGCACGAACCATTCAATGAGTCGTTCTCGGCCGGACGCGCATATCGGTCACATCCCTCATTCCTACGCCCACTCCTCACTCCTCGGTCCGCCGCACCTCGGCACTTCCTGCCCTTGTGTTATCTTCGGTCATGGCCTTGTTTTACAATCGGGCACTTCCTATTGTGCTAGGGCACGTCCTATTATTCTGTCCTTCATTGTTCTATTTCCACCTTACATCTCTTATTCTAATTTTACTCATTGTGGACAATAACCACATGCATTGCATACCTTGTTGTCTCACATTCCTTATTCCACATGTCGCTTCTTAACCTATATAAGTAGGACATGGATGTACATACTTCCTCATTCTGGGTATCGACTAGGCTTAGGCCCTTCTACCTTCTTCCTTTCTGTTAAGTCCTCGACTCAGGCCGGCATCTTCAGCATCCCCCTGAGTATCTGTCTGTTGCAAATACAGTGGCACGCACGGCAAGTAGGGCGCAACGCACGAGTACGTTGAAGCCAACGCCACTACTCTTGGCCTGCAGGACTTGGCCATAGTCCGCCCGACCTTTTCGACAACACCCTTCGGCAGTCCCGAAGTCCGTCAGAATCCAGCTCCTGACAGAAGTGAACAGAGGAACCTTAGTCAAAATCAAGATTGAATGTTCTGACTGAAGACTGAACTATGAGTACAAGATCTTTTATACTACTTTCTAATCTACTTGGAGTCGAATAGATTCCTATAATAGAATGAGAAAGCCGAGGATCATGAAAAGCGAGAAACAGAAATACTACATCCCAAATAATGATCTCCTCCATAACATTGTGGAGTGATATGTCACTCCGATTCCCAATGAAGTTATCCTAAGGAATGTAATAGCAGATCAGATATAAAGGACTGAGCAGAATTGCGAACAGATGAAAATGAAATGAAATGTAATAAAAGATATTAAACATAAATGAGGACGGAATGGAATAGCGAGCATATGGGATGTGACGTAAATGAGTGGAGTGAATTGACAGGAGCACATGATGCTAAGACGGATACATGAGGTGCATATAGTCTGTGGGCTGAGGGTGTTATGTTGAATAGTGAGCGAGAGCAGAGTTGGGCTGAGTGGGCTGAATTGAATAGTTGGGCTTGCCGGCATATGGTTCCTGACACCTTATCATGATGGATGGAATGGAAGTGGTTTGGTGAGTTAAGTCTGTGCTACCAGATAGGACAAAGCACTGATTGTGGATGTGGAGGCCTGCCATGCATGTCAACTCCTGCTACCAGCCTCCTTTGAATAAAATGTTAAAACTGATAGACAGTTGATTGTGAGCTGCTGCTATGAGTGGAGATAAGTAATGGTAAAGATACCTCTCCTAACATATATTGACCCGTTCCAAAATATACCCCAACTTCCTGCTTACGATGAGACATGGGGTGGGGTTGCTGGACTTATGCCATTACTAACCAAGCCATTGGTGAGATATGCAATTTATATTGCCCTTATTGAAGAGTTCTGCTTGCACCACCTGGGCCTGTGGGTTTTTGTAAGATAGCAGGTCCCCGGTCTGGTGAATGCAAGTTATGTACTATGTTAACTTGTTCTTTGGCTACAACCATTGGCTGAGTTCCCAGTAAGAGTCAGGATTTCCTCAGGACTTCTTGATTCAGGCGTGGTTCTAAATTTCCACAGCACATCCCATTCTAGGCCACAACCTGCACAATGAATGGTTTCCACCATCTGCCCACTGAGCTGTTGGCAGTCAGTCTAGAATGGAGATGTTGAGGTTGCATCCTAGGGTTTTGCACATGTTTTGATGCTCTTTGGAGTGTGCTTTGTTTGATGGGCAAGATGGACAGTGACCAACTGTGAGAGATTTGTCTGTGTGACCATCAGGATGGAGTCAGCATTGACTCCACTCATGGTCCTCTGTATCTTCATGGATGTTTGAAGGGCATTATGTATACCTTCAATTGTCACTAGGAAATGGCATGGGTTAGACCAACCCACATGGGTTACTAGATCAGGTGTCCTTAGGTGTGGGTGTGGGTCAAGCTGAGAGCACCCATAACCTGGCCTAACCTGTGGTGTCATGCATGCATGTACAACATGCATGTGTGCAGGTGTAGCATGCACCTAACACCCATTGACCCATGTGAAAAACTATGGGTTGACAGGTTCAGGTTTCCCATGCTGTGGGTGACCTGTGCCATTCCCTAATTGTCACTGCATCACAGCAAAAGCTCCCTTCAAAGTCACCAGCATCACTGCCTCTGGACAACTCAGCCCTGGAAAAAGTGGAGGGTTACCACTCCCTTTGCTTTAATATGGCCAATGTGCTTACAGCGCCCTTCTTTCCTCAATATCCAAAGAGATTGCTGCAGATGTCAACATGTGCATGTGGTGTTGAATCTCAGAATCAACCTCTTCACAAGTGGTCTGTTGGATGCTGATCAGGTGTTGGAGGGCCATGACCTTGGTCTCATTGTTGGGGTGTTCAACTGAGTCTGCTTTGTCAGGTCAGAAGACGGGGGAGAGGTATTAGTTGGGTTGGTAGCCAAGAAAATGGGAACGTCATAGGCCTGGATTCCAAGTAGAGCCAAAAGGGTAACAGGCTTGTCCCAGGATTCTCCTGCTGCGAGTGAGATTTCGCCGTCTGCGGGGTACGTCGCCAGTGATATTCACCAACGCTTTGGAGGAGGTGGGGGAACTGAAAGGAATCTCAAAGTGCGTCGCCCCCTTCAAGATGCGGATCAGCCTTTTCCGTGGGTCACGTGTATATCGGGTCGATGGGGTCGGGGCAAAGCCGGTCGTTGGCTGAGAGGTGGGCCATTTCATCACGGAGAGAACCCTCCTCCTTTCGGAGTCGGGGAGTATACATCACTCTCTGGTTTAGCGCCCACATTGGCGGAGCTCGTAGAAGTTCGGACACCCACCAGATATAGGTGTGGGCGGGCGGGAAAATCTCGTTCGGACTAGGATAGAACCTATGTGAAAATCCCGACTCAAATTTGTTCGGACGATCGGCGAACCTTGTTTTCCGGGGTCCTGCTTGGGAATGCTGGTGATTTGCCACCGTCAAACACGACAACATGACAATGCCTAGCTTCCAAGTCCCTTGATCCAGTCCCTGCTCCATCATTCTGTGAAATCTTTCTTTTGAAACTTATCTGCTTGCCGTAGCCCTGAGGCAAAGATCTCAGACCATTTGAGCTAGATCTTTCTTGTAAACCTCTTCAAGAGCTCATGCTTTTCATGTTTTCACTCCTCGGAGGTCAGTCAGATCAAACCTTATAATAAACTTGACTGATCGAGTGTCGATCTTCGCATCTCGATACACAAACTCATGTTTCAATGTTGATCATGTATTGAGGAAGTTGATCATATGTTGTGATCATCTCTCGTCCCAGCCCCAGCTTTATAACTCCTGGCTTGAGCCTCTATTAGTATCTGTTGATTGAGAGATATTAGTTAGATTTAATAGTTCGAGGACTTGTTCAATTCGATCTCGCTACGGACTATATATATACAGATTGTCATAAAATATATTACTAATTTTCTCACTCGTGCTATGCTGACTTCGTCATTGACAGCCGTGCCTAACCCGGGTATCGTTATGCCTGGATCCCGTAGCTCCACTACGGTGGATCTTAGCCGGTGTATCCAGTTCATGCGCGTCACAGTGTCGTCTAAATGCCTTCGCAGGGTTTGTGCCAATCTTGGTTTCAACAATTGGTGACCGAAAATCAGCTGGTCTACCATACAGGTTGGTGTTTCAATAATTCTATCACCCATGATTGAATTCTCTATCACAGTCGCGTGGCCGTATTGCCGGTCTCTTCAACAGTATCGTCTAAATGGCTTCGCAGGGTTTGCCACTCTTGGTTCAACAATTGGTGACCGAAAATGAGCTGGTCTACCATACAGGTTGGTATTTCAATAATTCTATCACCCATGATTGAATTCTCTATCACAGTCGCATCAGCGACGTTTCTTATATGGCACTACTGCCTTAGTTTGTGTAAAGAAGTAAGATTTCAGCCGCTCTGATATTTTTCTCTTCTGAGGTTGCTTTGAAGATTGAATTTGTTTGGAGGTAGGAGACATCTTGCCATCACAGTTAGCTCATGCTTTACATTACTGGCATTTGGATCATTTAGAGCAGAAGAAAAATGGACTTTGATCAATGCTTTGTTTTATATTCTTCGCTACCTGAGTCTTTCTAGGGTTATGTAGGTACATCATTGTATACGTTTGTCTCTTGCCTCATGAACGTATTGCAGCTCTCTTCTGGTGTTCACCACAAATGTGACTGGTCGCATTCGCCCATCCACCTCGATGTGCAATGCATGGGTTTGGTTCATAGTTGTATCGGGACCCATACAACTTTACTGTGCCGAACTCTTACTCATCATTAGAGGTTCGGTTACCTTATATCTCGTTCATGTTTGATCGAAATGACTGAAACGTCCATTCTGTCAGTTTATGCAATGTACGAGAGGAACCGGCGTCTGCTTTACGGCCTTCTTGTAGTCCTTGTTTGCCATATCTTGGCACAAAGTGCCCTAGAAGGACTGACAGTGCCAAAAGCAACTGTGGTACTAAGTCCACTTCTGCCACATCTGCATGTACACAATTGTGTTGTAATTATGCCCTCTTTGTTCTCCTTTTTTTGGTGAGTGTCGTGTGCTTTTCTTTGCACCCTAATCTCATGGTGTTTGATTAAAAGGCTACCTACGACGATCGTGGAGAGCATCTTATTTTCTTTTGTTGCTATTAAACTCATCCAAACTCAACCATGGAAAAGAAGAAATACCCGCAGTTTACTTGGCGTGGTTCTGAGAGACGGTAGTTGGGTATTCGCATGTATGCTTGGTAGGTCTTCTCATGTTTCTAGTCATCTCGATGATTGAATTGTTTTACGACAACTCCAGCGATCTCACTATGGTCATTAGTGGCATATCAAATCAATCCCGTCCAGGGAAATATCGCGGCTACGTGAGTCTTTGGAAACCTTGAAATAGTGCGGTGATGTAAGGCTTGTCATCAGCTGGGCATTTACCATGGTAGGATATTGTGTGAGCTGAACCTTCTCTGTCTTTGAAAATACAATATCTTAAATTGCACTTAGGGAACACAATTGGTACTGAATTTACGGTTCGAGGCTATGAAACGCTCCGCCACAACAGAGGGTGGATCCACCTTGACTGGTTTTGCGGTGGCTGATATTTCTGGTTCTACTGCTATCGGGTCTGGATTTTCCATGGAACCAGATTAAAAGTAATTATTTAGGTACCTTGTAGCATAAAGGTCAGTCGCCTGTGTATCCATACAGATGGAGCACCGATGTAATGACAAAAGACACCTACAGGTTGCAAGCTCGTAGATATAAATGTCATCACAAGATGTAAAATCACACCAGATTGGATCACCGTCAACACGTCAAGATGTCATCATAGAACATCTTATCATGATAATAATAATAATCAAATGCAAAAATGTTACAAATAAAATAACAAATTGAATCAATTCGATTCATTAATTCAACTCAGAAGTTACACAAGAGATAAATTGGGGTAATATTCTGAGACAAAATCTATCGTATCACGAGTCTAGGGAACGTATACGAGTCAATTACTCTGTCCACACTCGATCCGACAGAGCACATGACGAGTCGAGCCTTGTATGATATACTCCAAGGACTGCATGGATATATTCTGAGCTGTTCCCCCTTCTAGTTTTTAGAATGCTATCATTAAGACATTAAGGCTTTACATTGCACATTGCACAAGACAAGCAATATACTGAATGTACTGAGGTCTAAACAGATACACGAATCAAACATCAAACAAGGGGCATATGTTCACCTTGGGGGCCACATAGCCCATCTACCTTTTGATACTGATGATACAGACTTGAGAATACATTCCAAAAGTACAATTGTGATTACTGCACAACTCTATCTATACAGCCAGCACTTTCATTACTGGTAGTTCACCCATTCTGTCCCTGTATATGCAGTCATGATGATATACTGACCTGCATCAAGCTGATCCCCCATTATTTCATTTTGATCCTGATTTGTATTCACTTCAACAAAATCAATTGGTATTCTCTCCATATGGTACAAATATCCGGTTCATAGTAGGAATAAACTAGCATATTATTAAATGTTGCTCTCTTTGATTGTAAGTACCTGCCTGTCATCTCATAAATAATGATTTCCTGCAGCTTGAGTTCTGGCTGCTGTATTTGTTTGAATACATTCACAATATTATATTATAGTATTTCAACTATCACACAGTTTCCCTTATCCCCCAGCTATGTAGATATCCTTTATATGTCATGTCTAACATCAACCCTTCATGAAAACCAGGAGGGCTGCTATATTCACTGCTCATGTATTCACTCATGAAGCAAAGACTGGCAGGCCCCTCCCTCTATGCAAATTAGAAGGGCTTCACCAAAGTGTTTTACCAGCAGTTCTACCCCCTGTATGAGGCCACCAATGTGATGAATCAGTTAGAGTTGTGCCAGTACCATCAAGGCAAATACTTGGTCAATAGATACATTGACAGCTTTGAAGAGCTAGTTAAAAGATGGTTAGGTGGTCTATCATAATGAATTTCCACCGAGACCTCAACCCTACTATCCAGAGTCACATCACACTGATATTGGATGGGAGACTAAAGGATGATGATGTCTCAGCATAGTATGCAGCTGCAGTAGCAGTGGCACTTACACCTGCAGCAAATGAGCTTTTCCAGGCCCTTTGGGCTATGACTGCTCACACCTCCTTGTTCCAGGGCATTTGTAGGACCAGCAAACCACAGGCCAGATTTTCTGTGCCAGTCTCAACAGGGTCAGCAGTGATGCCAATTTCATTTCCCTCAGCTGCACCTCTAGTACCTGCACAGATGGATGTCAATACAGTTAAAAGACATTTTACATAACCTCTCACTTGCAAGTGGTGCAGAAAGGTAGGGAACTTTGCTCAGGAGTGTCCTCAGGCCTATGACATCTGCTTCATAATGGCTGAGGAATGAAAGGAGCTACTGGAACATTAGATGGTAGCTGCAGATGTCCAAGAGGTGCCTGAGTATAATAAAGTGAAGGGGGTTAACCTGGGGTTTTTTATGATGGCAATGCTATTGACAAGGTCACAACAACAAGATACTCCAATGTTTATGAGCTGAAAGGGAATATTCCACCTGGTGTGGTGGTAATCCACAGTTTATACAGGGTCTACTAACAATAAGTATATGTAAAGCTTGTTGAAATTAGAATAAGTCCACATTTACTATTTTTTCTTAATGTTGCTATACTTCACTTTTCCATACCTTCTGTCCACAGTCACCATCCCTATAAGAGTGGCTGTAGAAAGATTTTCATCCCTCAGTTGTTTATCCAAATTGACTGAGGTGAGACCTACTTCACTCTCATTTATTCTTGTAACTTACATATCATGTGTCATACAGCTAATCCTGTACAGGTAGATGCTAATCTCAATCATTTATCCACATCAACTGAGCTAATCCAATACAGACTTCAACAGGTTATAGGCCCCATCTATGCTCTAAAAAGAATGAAGAAACTATAAGTCCATTTGCAAACTATGACCAATATCAAACTTACTGAAAAAACAGTTGGTGTTCTTACTACTTGTTCAGCACCAAAGTGCTGAGGATGTGTGGGTTGACTACTAATGCAAAAGTACCAATGACAGGATGCTGGCAGGGTATTGGCCAAGTCCAATAGACCAAACGGATGTGGCTGGCTTCAATATACTCATGTATTACACCCTACTTCTATGTGGCCACTGATTTCAGAAAGAAGAATAACTTGAGAGGATGCCAAGGGTCTTGGTCCAAGTAAGGACTTAGAACAGAAGGACAGGGGGTTGCAAAGTCAATATTCAGAATAAAGAAGTACATACATCCATATACTACTTATATAGCCTAAGGACTGGAGGTAGAAGATGAAGATGTGGAACAGGGTAGCATAAGGTATACAACAGGGATAAGGTATGGAAAGCATGTGGAGCATTGTCCACAATGACTGAGAATAGAACAATAGAGCATATTCAAGAATAAAACAATAGAATATAATTGAAGAAGATAGAAACAATATGCATAAAAGAATAAATGAAGATAGAAGGGATAGGATAAAGGGAAATGAACTGAGTGATGAACCAAATATACTAAGCCGAGACCACATACTAGTGAAAAGATAACTTGTCACTTGTGTGTGAGATTAAACAGTAGAGATTGTTCGGCTAGTATGACCAAGTAAACTGAAGCTCGGTATCATGTACTTAACACTACTGAAACATAGCCTCAATGGTCATACAAATGCAAAGCCATACTCCACTTGAATGCCATGTAGTCTTACATCAAAGGCAGCAAAGAAAAGCCTCTCTCAGAATTGACAAAACTCTCTGAGTAGACAGAGTCAAATGACTGCATTGTAGTATCAGGGGATGACTCATCCTCTTCTGAGCCAAGCTCAAATAACTTGGCCCACAGACCAGGAAACCTGACCAAAGTCTTGGCCCAACAGCTTAGCCTTTCTGATATCCTAAAGACTCCTAAACAATGAGAGACACCTATGGGAATGAGCGATGAGATATGGAATGGAGAGATCAGAGATTGAGGGCTGAAGTAATGGATGAATTACATCTTTATCACATACTGAGCTAAGGTACCGAGGTCTCAGATCAGACACCTGGGACCAGGCCTACAGGCATTTGGGAGAACATACCTCTGGACTCAATGGAAGGGTAAGATATATTGGGAAAGCAGTGTATGGGTATAGGGTATATAGAGCATGGGATTCACTAGCAAGGGTTTTAGGTTTTCTTCTTAGGAATCCCCCCATTGCTAGGTGAAGCCCCTCTCCCTCATGTACATAGCTAGGTAACTGAACTTAGGAATCCTGTCAGGCTCCGGGAATACCGAGGAGTGGCCAAGTCCTGCAGGCCAGGAATAGTGGCATGGCTTCACTGTACTCGTGCATTGCACCCTACTTCCCATGCATGCCACCGATTTAGGACAGAGGGATACCCGGGAGGGTGCTGAGAGTGTCAGCCCAGGTAAAGGACTTTAGACAGGAGGAGGGAGGACAAGAAGGTGTAAACCTAGTTGATTTCCAGAATGAAGAACCATCTACATACATTGGCTACTTATATAGGCTAATAAGTGATATGTGGAACAGAGTGGCACAAGGAATGGAGAACAATAAGGTATGAAGAATCATGTGGAAGGATTGTCCACAATGATCAAGAATAGAACAAGGAATGTGGACAAGAATAGAACAATGAGGCATGACTGAGAACAAAAGAGTGAGTGAGAATAGAACAATAGAGAGTGGCCGAACATAAAACAATAGGGCCACTGCTGAGTGACAATGAATAGTAAGTGTCCCAAGGGTAAATGGGCAAGGGGAAGGACAGGGAATAAAGGAACAATAAAGAATATAGGGATAACGGACCAAATGATGAACTGAATGTACTGAGCCAAGGCCACACTGGTGAGGGATGATATGGGTAAGGGTTAGTTGGTCGGTACTGCCAAGTAAATCAGAGCATGGTATTGTGGGCTTGACAAATCCCCCCATTGCTAGACCCTGTGTAATAGCTCTCAGATGCCACTGGGGCTGCCCTTACATTAGGAAAACCTCTCACCAAACAAGGACTGGGCATTGTGTCATGGCATGACTATAGGTGGTTTTGGTCTGGGCAACTGCAATTCAGAGAGCACCACCTCACTTGCAAACTGGACACCTGATTCCTGTTAGAAAGTCAAAAAGTTGGTGTTCATCATTATTTTCATTTCTCTATTCTTTTCACTATTATTTTTGTTATTCTCATGGTTATTTCTATTTTCCTTTTATTTCTCCTTTTATTATATTGTTATTGCTGTGATGTTATGTTAATTGCATTGCTGATACTGTTTCCCTTTCTGTCACATGCATGTGACTTGCATGTGACATCCACTTGTGTATCGTCAATCGCATACATCATATATGACTGTTACATACCATTGCAATGAATGGTTGGTGAATATATGTAACAAGTTGCTGTTTAAATAGTGCCCACAGACTAATGCCAGATAACCTGGCATAGTGGCCTTTTGGTCCAGTTGGAAGAGCACATTACTGTGGGAATTTGTTGCTTTTCATAGTATGCCAGGTTAATCAAAGGTCAGTAGTTCAAATCCCTGTGTGCGTAATAATTTAGAGGGTTGTTGCAATCACTTGGACCCCAGGAACCCTGGCTTACATGATAGTCTATGAGATCATGCTATGTCAAACAGTAATTAGAGTGCTTGGGGGGAGCCACAGACAAGCCTGGGAAACCTGTTAAGATATCATCACTGTGGCACCTTGAGGGCTCGGTACCTAAGGGGAAGGTACTGTTACATACATACTATTGCAATGAATGGTTGGTGAATACATGTAACAAGTTGCTGTTTAAATAGTGCCCACAGACTAATGCCAGATAACCTGGCATAGTGGCCTTTTGGCCCAGTTGGAAGAGCACATTACTGTAGGAATTTGTTGCCTTTCACAATGATGCATGTGTGTATAAAAATATTTTCCATACATTAGCATATTTTTCTTGTATAAGTAGCTTAGTTTTTAATTGTAATAATAACAATTTTCATGTCAGCTTTTATCCTTTCCACTCATGTGCTCAGTTTTCTCCACATTCCTTTATTCTAAAATAATAATCATTCACCCTTAAAAATCCTATCACAACATGATTAAGAGTCTCAGTTAGCTCTCATCAGCCAAATGAGTTGCTTTGGTGCTCTTTACTTGATATTTCTATTGATCACCACCACATGGACCGGCCATCCATATGATCCATTACAACCCATTCATGATTTTGATTTCTCATCGAGTTCTATTATCCAAGTCGAGTCAAGAGACTTTATATCTAAAGTCCATAATATTTGGGTTTTTGAGGCAAGAGTCATATTTGCAACTCTTGTACACCCAGCCGAGTTCTATTGTCAAGTTGAAATGAGCCATTGAGCCATATTGAATCAAGTTGAAGTTGACACATGCCCTTGTTTTTGAAGAAGATGATTTGAGGAGGAATTTTTGAGGAGGAAGTTAAATGTAATATATTGAGCTGAGCTGATTATAATTGATGAAACCGTATGAGTATTACTGAAGTGGCAATCTGTCAAGTACACATACCAAGACCCAGTAATCTGGCAGTGCTGACCGAGCAGTCATCCTATGTCCACGTACAAGTGTCCATGCCACATGCATGTCACTTAGTATGCCTGTCTTGGCTCGGCACATCCACCACTCACATTCCTTAACTATTACCCCTCACATACTCTATGCAACTCACCATCCATTAATCCCACCATGCCTACTCCTCATTCCTCGATCCTGTCAGGAACCATACGCCGGCAAGCCGACTATTCAATTCAGCCCACTCAGCCCAACTCCGCTCTCGCTCGCCCATCCAACCATACGCCCTCAGCCTACGGACTATATGCACCTCGTGTATCCGTCTTGGCGTCACATGCTCCTGTCAAATCGCTCCACTCATTTACGTCACATCCCATATGCTCGTTATTCCGTTCTGTCTCCATTTACATTTCATATCCTTCATTTACGTTTCATTCCCTTTTCATCTATTCGCATTTCCACTCAGTCTTTTATGTCTGATCTGCTATTACATCCCTTAGGATAACTTCATTGGGAATCGGAGTGACACATCACTCAACAATGTCACGGAGGAGATCATTATTTGGACGTAGTATTTCTGTTTCTCGCTTTTCACGCTCCTTGGCTTTCTCATCCTATTATAGGAATCTATTCAACTCCTAGTAGATTAGAAAGTAGTATAAAAGGCCTTGTATCATTAGTTCAGTCTTCAGTCAGAAAATCAATCCTGATTTTGACTAAGATCCTCTGTTACTTCCGTCTTCCTTGCCATTACGAAATTTGGGGACTGTGTGATCCAAGTGGGCGCAATGCAAGAACATTGAAGCCAACCCCAACTCCGAACCTCGCCAATAACTTTGCCATTGGGAGATTACAATATATTACGATTACGTCTTTTTCACTATTGTAACAAGGCCAGAGAAAGGGCTAAAAAGGCTGATGAAAGGACAGCAAGAAAGGATGCACTAGTGGCTTTAAAAGATCAGTGGGCGGTGATAACAGCAAACCATGAGAAGAATCTTGCCATTTGGGAAGAAGAGTGTCAACATTTGGCAACAGATGGTATTCCAAAGCAATCATGGCCAAAAAAACCCACAAGAGGTTACAAACCAAAGCTCCTTCCAACATTGAATGAAGATGAAAATGAGGAAAATGAAGAATGCAATGAAGAAATGGATGACTAATCACAACAGGCTGCAAATTCTGCACATGGAGAATTAGGTGTCACACTTGTATCAAGGACCTATCTGTGTGACATTTTGACCAGTTCTACAAAAAGATTTACTCTGCTGCAACAACAGGTTTTTTGCCTCTATAATATAGAGCAAAAATGTTCTCAAGACTCTTCTCAGCTGTTATATAATTAAAAAAAAAAATTAATCTATAAAATTTTAAGCTAAAATAGAGCTTGACTGAAATCTGTATCAAGGAAGTCTACTATACTGTAATAGATCAGGAAGCCAAAGATTGAAAGTGAGAGAGTAGAATAATATGTCCTAATCTTGATCTCCTCCAGAACAGTGAAGGATGATGTATCATCTTGATACCCATTGGAGTTACCCTATAAGGAACATAGCAATAGATTAGATATCAGAAATAGAAATGACAGAATAGAATTGTGAATAAGGAAAGTAGAGCAGAACATATAAGAAAATATTAAAAGTTATAATGGTGAAGTGAAAATACTGAAAATGGATACAGTATATGAGTATGTAGAGGATGGACATAATAAGTGTAGTGTAATTGAATATTGTATGCAATGCTAGGACAGAATAGTGTTACGATATGAAAGATGATGTAGCAGTAATATAAGAATATCTCCCAAAGGCAAAACAATGGTGAGGTTCAGAGAAGGGCAAGGCTTCAACTTTGATGTTGTGCCTATGTTAAATCTGCGTGTCGGCACTTAGCTAGAGGCTTCCAGAAGGGTTTCTGGAGGTTCCAAATGATTTCCAAGGGGGGTTCATACTTGGGGATGGGGGACTAGAGGTCACGGGCTTATGGTCAGAATCGGATTGGGGTGGAAATTCGGGAAGTGCTGGGGGGGTCTGGACTGTTCACGGTATTAGGTGGTTTGAGTGGTTCGAGGTCACAGGGACTTTGTGAAAGGCAACAAATTCCCACAGTGATATGTTCTTTCAACTGGGCCAAAAGGCCACTATGCCAGGTTATCTGGCATTAGTCTGTGGGCACTATTTAAACAGCAACTTGTTACATGTATTCACCAACCATTGCAATGGTATGTAACAGTACCTCCCCCTTAGGTACCGAGCCCTCGAGGTGCCACAGTGATGATATCTTAACAGGTTTCCCAGGCCTGTCTGTGGCTGCCCCCAAGCACTCTAATTACTGTTTGACATAGCAGACCCCCATGATGTCATGTACCATCATGTAAGCCAGGGTTCCTGGGGTCCAAGTGATTGCAACAACCCTCCAAATTATTGCACACACAGGGATTTGAACCGCTGACCTTTGTAATCTGGCATACTGTGAAAGGCAACAAATTCCCATAGTGATATGTTCTTTCAACTGGGCCAAAAGGCCACTATGCCAGGTTATCTGGCATTAGTCTGTGGGCACTATTTAAATAGCAACTTGTTACATGTATTTACCAACCATTGCAATGGTATGTAACAGACTTGGCTTCAACTTATATGTTGCGCCCTCCTCGATCATCTGTCCCTAATTTCAGAAAGTCAGAAAGTTTACCAGAACTTAATCAGAAACTACGATGCAGAATTAAGTCGATATTCATACAGGTGAATAGTCCAGTCGACTGGAGTCTTATATATATGTATCTAGTCTTTGTACTATCTTTTGCCAAGTAAAGACAAGGGGGGAAGAGAGTACAAGGGGCAATACAGAACAAAGAACAAGGGAGTGAGGTATGCGATGGTCCTGTACATTGTTTATCAAAGGAGCGGAACCTTGGCTTTGGAATCTTTGGAGGTTCAGGAATATGGAACTTTGGGTTGATATAACAGAATCCAGAAAGCAGTTATTCAGTCTTTGAGCGGTTGGAAAGGTCTCGGAAATGGTGTGGGTGGTTATAGGGATTAATGTGGGTTTAT
Organism: Gomphus sp. MG54; assembly: GCA_003314385.1. Classification (NCBI taxonomy): domain Eukaryota; kingdom Fungi; phylum Basidiomycota; class Agaricomycetes; order Gomphales; family Gomphaceae; genus Gomphus; species Gomphus sp. MG54. Next base: position 40,655 of record QLPG01000994.1, on the reverse strand, counting down.
TGGTGGCATGGGCCATAATAGTATCCCTCCACTAGGACCGAGCCCTCAAGGTCCTAAGCTTCATTGAGGTGGTAATTAAGATGGACATGACTGTGGGAGCTCTCTGGCTGTTTTTCTAGGATGATTGTCGATTGATAAGCGCTGATAATTCCGTTGTCTTTAAAAGGGGGTGTTTGCAGAACTGAGAGAGGCCTTTCTCCAATAGAGAACATGAATTCTCAATCTTCAGAAAATCTCAGAATTCTCTCCCATTTTTTCCTCTCTGGGGCATCATTGGTGGGAACCAAAGGGTGATTAGATAGGAAGTGGGTGCTCTGGAGGCAGGGAAATTGCATTAGATTCAGGCAGGAGGGTTGAGGGAAGGCTTTTGGTCAGTCAGGTGTGGGGGGTGGTCATTAGATTGTTTCTTGTATGATTTGGTGTCATGAATTCATGTGTGATTTTGTTGGTAGTGCTGGAGTCAGGGGCCTTGCTTCTCATTCCTCAGTTTCCAAAGCATCCGAAGTTTTGGACTCTTCTTCCACTTCTTCTGTCATGGAGGCTGCATGCCCTTTAGTGACTGTGGTGGCAGATCTTGGACATTCCTTGGCTGAGTGGCCTAATCTGCTACAGAAGAGGCAGAGGTTTTGTTCGAAGCAGCATTGCCATTCTTGCGGTGTAAGTTTTCCATCTTTTCCGATTTTGGACAAAAGATCCATGGTAGTCCTGCTGCCACTGGATGGGGTCATGGGTTGGCCTGAATTGGCCATCTTATTGCCTGTGTTAGGGGCTGAATACATGGTCATGGGGGTCCTCCCTCTGTCGTAGGGGCAGTTGAAGTTCCAGGTGGAGGGGGGCTCTCTGGTGATTTCCGATTGTCGCTTCCAGTAGCGGGCATCGATGGATTGGGACAGGAGGTGGAGTTGGAGCAGGGAGTAGGGCTTTCCAACTCTGGAAATCTTGTCCTTGGATGGTGCTGCGGCAGGTGGTGCGACATGGGGCTGGATGATGGAGGGTGGTGCAGTGGGCGGAGGTATGACAGGTGGTGGTACAACAAATGGTGGTGCAATGGGTGGTGGTGCCACAGGCAGAGGTGCGAAGGGTGGTGGCACATAGGGGGGAGATGCGAAAGGGGGTGGTGCCGAGGAGTTCGACGGCACTGCTAAGGATGGTCCTGAAGTGGATTGCATCTCTGAGGACGACAATTGTTGAGTCGCTGGGGGGTGGTTCACAAAGAATGGATTGGTCATGTTCGAACGTGGGTGTAGGTCGGCATCTGAGAATCTGGAGTTGGATGAGGGTTCCAGGAGGTGTGCTAGGGTCTGAGGCATCTGGAAACTTGGTCCGGGAGTGAACAGTTCTCGGGGGATAGATGTACGGTAGGCAGACACTTGAGTGAGTGTCTGTGGGGCTTGTGAGCACATGATAGGTCTCATACTTTATGACAATCAGGAGTGTAAGTACGAATATACTGTTAAATCTGCATATTGGCGCTTAGCTAGAGGCTTCTGGAAGGGTTTCTGGAGGTTCCAAATGATTTCTGAGGGGGGTTCATACTTGGGGACAGGGGGACTAGAGGTCGTAGGCTTACGGTCAGAATTGGAATAGGGTGGAAAGTCAGGAAGCGCCGGGGGGGTCTGGACTGTTCATGGTATTAGGTGGTTCGAGTGGTTCGAGGTCACAGGGACTTGGCTTCAACTTATGTGTTGTGCCCTCCTCGATTGTCTGTCTCTAATTTCAGAAAGTTGGAAAGTTTACCGGAACTTAATCAGAAACTATGACACAGAATTACATCGATATTCATACTGGGGAATAGTCCAGTCAACTGGAGTCTTATATACATATATCTAGTCTTTGTACTATCTTTTGCTGAGTAAAGACAAGGGGGGAAGAGAGTACAAGGGGCAATACAGAACAAGGAACAAGAGAGTGAGGTACACGATGGTCCTGCACATCGTTTATCAAAGGAGCGGAACCTTGGCTTTGGAATCTTTGGAGGTTCGGGAAAACAGAACTTTGGGTTGATACAACAGAATCCAGAAAGCAGTTATTCAGTCTTTGAGCGGTCGGAAAGGTCTCAGAAATAGTATGGGTGGTTATGGGGATTAATGTGGGTTTATTGGTGGCACAGGCCATAACAGCCTACCAGATTGCACTGGACTCTGATTTCATAAAGGTGTTATAGACCATGCAGCCAAACAAACCCACAGTAACCCCCATGACCACCCACACCGTTTCCGGGACCTTTCCGATCGACCAAAGCCTGAACAACCGATTTCCGAATATCCGAAATACATCCCGAGGCCCCACGATTCCGACCCTCTGTAGCCCGAATCCGACCCTCCGATGACTCCGAAAATCAAGGTTCCGTCACGATTGATAACCGACGCGCAGGACTATCGCATACCTCGCTCCCTTGTTCTCCCCTTTTTATTGACCCCCTTGTGCTTCCTTTTTCCTTGTTTTATGACCGGCTAAAGATAGTACAAGAACGCTACATGTATATAATCTCACAGTCGACTAGACTGTTCGCTAGTACGAATATCGAATTAGTTCCCCCCCAGTTTCCGATTCATTTCCGGTAAACCCCGCCTCCCCTCCAAAATTAGGGACAGACGATCGAGGAGGGCGCAACATATAAGTTGAAGCCAAGTCCCTTCGACCTCGAACACCTCAGTGACCGGATTGAACCATTCCGCGACCTACCCTAAGTTCCCGGCGCCTCCATCCCCCGTCCGTAGTCCGCCCGACTTCCGTCTCGGTCCTCGGCCCCGTCACGGACCTTCACGTCGACCGGATAACCCCTTCGGAAGTGCTAGCTAAGCGCCTGACACGCGGACTTAACAAAAGGTGAGAACAGAAATTAAGTCTAAGATGAATGGATGGAAGCTTAGTCGAAATCTTAGTTGATTATCTGACTGAAGACTTGTCAAGTACATGTACTGAGACCTGGTAATTTGGCGGTGCCAACTAAGCAACCATCCTATGTCCACATACAAGTGTCCATGCCACATGCATGTCACTTGGTATGCCAGTCTTGGCTCAGTACATCTACCACCTACATTCCTTGCCAATTACCCCTCATGCTCTACTCCACTCACCATCCATTAATCCCAAACCATTCGCTCTATAATCCTCAACCCACCTTACATCAGGACTTCTTGTCCTTGTATTATCCTCAGCCATGGCTCCATTGTTTTATAGCCTAGCACTCTCTATTGTCCTATCCCTGGCCACATTCCTATTATTCTATCTTTTATTGTTCTATTTCCATTTGCATTCCTCCATTCTAATTTTACTCGTTGTAGACAATACCCATATGCTCTGCATACCTTATTTTCCTACATTTCTTATTTTACATGTTGCCTCTTGAACTTATATAAGTAGGACATGCATGTACATACTTCCTCATTCTGGGTATCGACTAGGCTTAGGGCCTTCTACCTTCTCCTCCTCTGTTAAGTCCTCTACTTGGGCCAGCATCATCGGCATCCTCCCAAGTATCCTGTCTGTTGCAAATCAGTGGCACGCATGGAGAGTAGAGAACAATGCACGAGTATGTTGAACCCAAAGCCATTACTTCTGGCCTGTAGGACTTGGCCATTCTCCTGAAGCTTGACAAGACTGAACTACAGAATGTACAAGATCTTTATACTACTTTCAAATCTACCAGGAGTCGACTAGATTCCTAAAATAGATAAGAAAGTCTGAGGATTGTGAAAGCAAGAACAGAATACTATATCCTAATCTTGATCTCCTCTGTGACATCAAGGGGTGATGTGTCACTCCTATTCCTAACAGAATTACCCTATAAGGAATGTAGTAGCAAAATGGATGTCAGAGATAGAACAGAATTACAAATAAGAAAAGTAGAGTGGAACATTGTCAAGTACACGTACCGAGACCCATCTCCTCAGCATTGCTGACCGAGCAGCCATCCTATGCTCACATCCAAGTGTCTACGCCATATGCATATCACTTGGTATGCCGGTCTCGGCTCGGCACACCCACCATCCACACTCCTTGTCCTCATCCCTCATATACTCTATGCCACTCACCATTCATTAATCCCATCACGCCTACTCACCCTTCGATCTACCTCACCTCAGGACTTCCTGTCCTTGTATTATCCTCGGCCATGGCTCTATTGTTTTATAGTCAGTCACTTCCTATTATCCTATCCTTGGCCACACTTCTATTATTCTATCTTTTATTGTTCTATCCCCGTTTTACATTCCTTCATTCTAATTTTACTCATTGTAGGCAATAACCACATGCTCTGCATACCTTGTTGTCTCACATTCCTTATTCCACATGTCACTTCTTAAACCTATATAAGTAGGACATGCGTGTACATATTCTCCTCATTCTGGGTATCGACTAGGCTTAGGCTCTTCTACCTTCTTCCCCTCTGTTAAGTCCTCGACTCGGGCTGGCATCATCAGCATCCTCCTGAGTATCTGTCTGTTGCAAATCGGTGGCATGCATGGCAAGTAGGGTGCAATGTATGAGTACGTTGAAGCCAATGCCACTACTCTTGGCCTGCAGGACTTGGCCATTGTCTGCCTGACCTTTCAGCAGTCCCAAAGTTTGTCAGTACCTGTCAAGTACACATACCAAGGATCTGGTAACTCAGCAGTATCGACCAAGATACTCTGTTAGTAACCGAGTACAAGTCACTCGACGAGTTGTTCTCGGCTCGACGCACATATCAGTCACATTCCTCATTCCCATCCCATGCCTACTCCTCACCCCTCGGTCTGCCTTACCTCGGGACTTCCTGCCCTTGTGTTATCCTCGGTTACAGCCTTTGTTTTATCATCGGGCACTTTCTATTGTCCTATCCTTGGTCACATTCTTATTATCCTATCCTTTATTGTTCTATGCCTGTTTACATTCCTTCATTCTAATTTTACTCATTGTGGACAATGACCGCATGCTCTGCATACCTTGTTGTCCCACATTTCTTATTCTACATGTCATTTCTTAACCTATATAAGTAGGACATACATGTATATATTTCCTCATTCTGGGTATCGATTAGGCTTAGGCCCTTCTACCTTCTTCTCCTCTGTAAAGTCCTCGACTTAGGCCAGCATCATCAGCATCCTTTCGAGTATCTGTCTGTTGCAAATCCAGTGGCACGCACAGCAAATAGGGTGCAATGCATGAGTACATTGAAGCCAATGCCACTACTCTTGGCCTGCAGGACTTAGCCATAGTCCGCCTGACCTTTCGACAACACCCCTCGGCAGTACCAAAGTCCATCAGTAACCAAAGCTTAACAAAACCCGAAGCTTGACAAACATAATGAAAAGGATATTAAACGTAAATGAAGTGAAAATGGATTTGCAAGCATATGGGGATTGACATAAATGGGTGGAGTGTATTGACAGGTGCATGTGATGCTAAGATAGATACACAAGGTACATATAGTTCGAGGGCTGAGGGCATAGAGTTGAATAGGCAAGTGAGGGTAGAGTTAGGCTAAGCATGCTGAATTGAATAGTCAGAAATACTAGCATACAGTTCCTAATAGTATCCCCCCATTATGGCTGAGTCTCATAAGGCCATGGAAATGAAGTTCTAGATGAAAGGCCCCGTTGGAGTTTGGAATTGTGAAAGCATATAAGAGTGGCTGTTAGGGAGTTTGGGAGGTAACAATCATAGACATCACAAATGGAGCCCTCGTACATTAACCCTGCCTACATGCAGAAGCTTATGGGTCTCTACCCTTCTCCCATCACTAGCTACCTCAGAGGAGAACCTGTTGTGACGAACGGTGGAAGGAATGGAGAGAAGGGAGTGAGGGGTGAGAAAAGAACCAAAACACACCAGAACATGTATTCTGTATAAATCTGGAGAGAATAGTGTAAACTAGTGTACAGAAGATGTATTAGTGAGCATGCAGTGGAAAGTAGTACAGAACACGGACTTACTAGTAGTTACTGTGCAAGAGACTCAAACCGGCGGCAACTTAGATGCTAAGCGCCCGGATGACCAGGAGATACAGGGGCCAGAGGAGCTCAAATGTATGGAATACAGAAGGAGACGAAGGGAAAACAGATAGGAGGGGATACAAGGAACATAGGGGAAGAGACTCACATGTAAAGGAACAATAACTGAGGGAATCGGGATGCATATATGCAGTCACCGAGGACAGATGACTGAGAAACAGGAGAATGAGACACGAGACACAGCCCAGAGAGGTGATAAATGTTGTAGAAAGGAAGGGAGCAAAGGGGGAAGTCATTCTATTCAAATGGCACCACTGACAGGTGTCATATCTCTATGAAGATTCCATCGGGGCAGCCCACAGTGGACCGACCCTACATATGCTCCACAAAATCTGTTAATTACAGATCATATTTTAGTTATATGATTTACTTGTATAAAGACAAAGTAGCTACAACGAATACTACTAGTCTCTCATACCGAAAACCCCCCATACTTATATTTGATATTTACTCGATGCACTCACGTGACGTCAAACCGCATTGGGTCAAAGCACTACTCGTCGTCATTCAAGGCTGCAGACCCAGTGGGGATAACTGTATAGGTACTATCCATCGCACTCACACCTGTATTAACATATTCCACTATTGTGGATCACCCACAATCGACCTACACGACCTACGGTCACATCACCGCCAGCTCCTCGGACCAGCGCTTATATACGATCGACCCGCTGTGCGTCGTCTGCGTAAGAGCATATAATCACATATAAAATTAGCTACACATCCCTTAGCCACAAATCTTTGTACTACAGTAGCTAGTCCATCCACCAATCATTATCCCCCATCACAGTAATTAAGAGAACCAACATCTCTTCCCGTCAGGGTCCCTACTGTTGGACACACACATAAGCAAATTCCATTCATATTCTACTACTATCATTTGTACTATCACCACCATCAGATCTGAAACAAAAACACCCTAATCCAACAAGTCGAGCTGAGATCCCCGAGACACAGATGCATTACATGTACACGAGTCGAGTACACTACCAAACGAGTTGAGTCGAAGCACAAACACATGCACACACATTACTTCACCACATCGAGATGTACCAACTTCAACATCGAGTCGAGATCAGTCAAGGAATCAATCCAGACTTCATAGATGGATCAGACACCGGACATTTTTTTCTTTCTTTTTTCCTTTTCCTTTTTTCCACTTTCATTTTCCCACACACCCCAAAAAACTCCAACACCGTCCCCCATCTAACCATTGTTCATCTTCCAAACATTATAAATGATTTTCCGCTATTCACCGATATTGGACTCCTATGTATATTCATATAAATAGATAGTATCATGTACGAAATTAAAATGTGTTTTTCGAGTCCACAACCGTGTCATTCAACTTAAGTTCACTCTTTCACTTCCTTGCACATAATATTCAAAGTGAAACGGGCTTCATATTATAAAATTTAACTTCATTATTTTTAACACGATTAAGAGTCTCAGACTTTACCCTACAAGCACGCATGGCGATCACAACATCCCCCCTGCGATACGACATTCACAAGTTCTACAATATCAAACTGAGATTGTCGCGAGACAACTGGCTATCCTGGAGCAGAGAGTTGTTAGCAACAGCAAGCAATAGAGGGTTATATGACATGATTACTGGATCAGATAAGTTCCCTACCACTGCCACCTCTACTACTCCTCTTTCAATGCTTGAAGACAAGTGGAGGGACCGAAACGGCATCGCATATACTCAAATCCTGTTGTGTGTATCACCCGAGTATCAAACTGCTATCTCAGGAACGAAAGAGGCGGCTGAGGCATGGAGATTACTCACCAACAAATTCGAGTCCAAGGATCCAAGCAAGATCAGCATCGTTTGAATGAGATACGAGACACACCAGATGGCCGAGGGTTAACGAGTCTCTTCCTACATCACGACAATGAATGAGTACCGCGGACAACTCGAGAGAATGGGTGAGATGATTCTAGACTCGACCTACTCAGGGACGCTTCTCAGAAACCTCCCAGAGTCATGGAGATCAATCGCTCAAACGATACGACAAATCACTTACAAACCTGATGAGATTGCTGAAAGACTCGAAGTGCACGAGGCGGACCTCAACGCCATCGAAGTTTCAATGCAGGCAGCCACAGCTTTTGTTGCACCCAACAAACGAGGCACCATACCCATCAACGCAACGATTGCTCAGAGTCACCAGGCGATCACAAGACCTAATCAGCGACCAACGTACCACTGCAATAACTGCGGAAAAGACGGGCACTCATCAGCAAGATGTTTTGCCCCAGGAGGAGGACTCACGGGTCAATTACCTTGGGGAAAACAGAGAAGTACCCCTACTCCATATCCCAGACCAAATAACCGCTCCATAATCCCAGTTAATGTGAACCGAGTCATAGAAAGATGAGGAAGAGAGGAAGAAAGTAGCAGAGGAAAGCCAACAGAGAATCACATGATTTTAATGGCGGGCATTGTCAAAGAAGAAACAATGGACACACCTACTACCAATGAATCAGCACTACTCAGTATCAATAACAATATGTACCCCTGGTTGATCGACTTGGCCGCCTCCAGTCACTTGTCCAGGAATGCAGAACTATTTGAACACCTATACAAGATTCCGCCTATCAATATCAAAATATCTAGCGGGGAGTTTTTCACTGCTAATAAAAGAGGAATGATTCACCTTATAATTCAAAGTGATCCAGCTGCCAATCTCCCAGATCTGCCAATCACACTCACCGATGTCATATATGCACCGAAACTCAACACAAATCTCTTGTCAGTCGGGAAGATGACAAACGCAAACCTAGACGTCATATTCAGCAAAGACATGACCTCGTTGTCATTCCAGAACAAGATAATTGCTCATGGAATCAAAGTCAACAACTTATTCGTGTACACGTCGATCGTCATAAAGCCACCACCACCTACGAAGGCATTAATCACAAATGAAAACACCGACTTATCACTGTGGCACAACAGACTGGCCCATGCTGGATACATGATGCTCGATCTCATGACAAAACTCCACTCGGCAACTGGACTTCCACCTACTTTCAAAGAATTACAGAATCCGAGGATGTGCACAAGCTGTCCGTTTGGAAAACAAGCATGATCACCATTCAAAAAGATCGAAGACTTACCGAACAACATTGCAGACATTATGGTATTGTCAAGTGTCGGATACTGATGGACTTCAGTACTGCCGAGGGGTGTTGTCGAAAGGTCGGGCGGACTATGGCCAAGTCCTGCAGGCCAAGAGTAGTGGCGTTGGCTTCAACGTACTCGTGCGTTGTGCCCTACTTGCCATGCGTGCCACTGTATTTGCAACAGACAGATACTCGGGGGGATGCTGAGGATGCCGGCCCGAGTCAAGGACTTAACAGAAGAGAAGAAGGTAGAAGGGCCTAAGCCTAGTCGATACCCAGAATGAGGAAGTATGTACATCCATGTCCTACTTATATAGGTTAAGAAGTGACATGTGGAATAAGGAATGTGGGACAATAAGGTATGCAGAGCATGTGGTTATTGTCCACAACGAACAAAATTAGAACAAGGAATGCAAAGTGGGGATAGAACAATAAAAGACAGGATAACAGAATATGTCCGAAGATAAGACAATAGGAGGTGCCAGACTATAAGACAAGGCTGGTAACCGAGGATAGTACAAGGATAGGAAGTCCTGAGGTGAAACGGACCGAGGAATATGGATGGCGGATGTACCGAGCCGAGACAGGTGTACCAAGCATTATGCATGCTGCGTGGACACTTGTACATGAACATAGGATGGTTGTTCGGTCGGCACTGGCGAATAATCGGGACCTCAGTATGTGGACTTGACAGGTATCCAACATGTGCGGGCCATTCGAAACATCGCTTGGCGGATTCAAGTACTTTATTACCTGGATCGACGTGAAGACCAGATATGCAATCCTCGAATTCCTCAAAAACAAGGAATGTGCAACAGTAACCGAGTCGTTCAAAAGGGTCATGGCATGGATGTTGAGGCAAAGAGGGGCAGAGGTGAAAATAATCAGAACAGATAACGGAGGCGAGTACATGGGAGCCGAGTTTCAACTCACATGCAATAAATTAGGAATCATCCACTAAACAACCCCACCATACACATCAGAACTAAACGGTATCGCCGAATGCTACAATCGTACACTTCAAGAAGGTGCTATGACACTATTACATGACGCAAGTTTCAGCAAAACATTCTGGGTATCTGTCAGGCCTCGGTACTACCGATGGTACTGTTGGAACCAGCCAAGTCCTGCAGGCCGGTCAGGGTGGCTTGGCTTCAACATGCTCGTGCGTTGTGCCCTGCCTCCTGTGCGTGCCACTAACTTGTAATGAGAACAGATACTCAGGCAAATGCCGAAGATGTCGGCCTGAGCAAGGACTTCTGAACAGAAGGAGGAGAGTAGGGAGGTGTAAACCTAGTTGATACTCAGACTGAGGAACTATGTACACATATCAACTACTTATATAGGCTGAGAGGCAGAATGTGGAATAAGGGTGGCATAAGACATGGAAAAAAGAATAAGATATGAAGACCATGTGGAGGTATAGTCCACAATGATTAGAATAGAATAATGAGAGGGTAAGACAATGAAATATAAGCAGTGAGATTGTGGGAAAGGAATAGAACAATAAGGAATGGCCGAGAATAAAACAATAGGGCTGTGAGTGAGTGGCGGGGAATAGTGAACATCCCATGGGTAAACGAGTGAGGGGGAAAGGAAGGAAGTGTAGGGATGATAAAGAATAGGGTTGGGGAAAAGGATAATGAACCAGGTGATAAACCAGGTGTACCGAACCGAAACCGTACGCTATGGAATGATGTGAGTGGGGGTCAGTTGGTCGGTACTGCTGAATAAATCAAAGCACGATGTATGGTCGTGACAGTATCAGCAGTACACACCGTAAACTTCGTACACAACTGAATTCTCTACTCCAGGATTCACAAGACGCCATATGAAGCCTTTTGGGGAACCAAACCCAATGTTGACTGGCTTAGGACTTATGGAGCAAAATGCTGGACCTTGGTACCCAAAGCAACTAGACAAAAAGGGGATTTCAAGTCAATAGAGGGGAAATTTGTAGGATATTATGACGATTCAAAGGCTTACAAGGTGTGGATACCTCAGAATAGAACCATACTGAAGTCCAGGGACGTTATCTTCGATGAAAAGGACCACATCGAACGAGTCACCATCCACGGTACCGATGATGATGACATGCCAGGCCTTTGGAGCGAGTCACAACCCCCTGTCAGTGTCACACCATCCGTTCAAGCCCCTACAAGTGGAACCTGGGATGAAAACGACACACTCCCATTCCCATTAAGCCCGACAGTGCAAACACCGATTGAAGAGGACGATATGGACGTCAAAGAAGAAGGGATACGCCGCAAGGATGAGAACAGAAGCGAGGGTGAGTGCGTCAAAGAGAAACTGGCCGATGAAGAATGGAGAAAGGAGATGAGAAAAACGGTAATGAGATGGATGCGGATGACAAACCTGCGGCCCCAAGGGACTTTGAATGCGGTCCTTGGATGGATCCCACGAACGTCAAATATGGCCGCGGAATGCACCATCAAGCAGCACTGATAACGGAAATGGTGGCGCTCGCAAATGGTTACGCTGATCTAGAATCCACAGAGTCAGCAATGGTCACATTAGAAGACGATGAACCCACAAATTACCGCGAAGCAATGAAGTCTCGAGATGCCGACAAATGGAACGACGCTTGCGCACATGAATACAATCTTCTCATGGGATATCGAACATGGACCGTCGTACTGTTACCTGCCGGCAAGAACGTCGTTGGAAGCCGTTGGACCTTCAGAATAAAACATGATAACGTGGGCCAAATCGACCGTTACAAGGCTCAACTCATCGCACAGGGGTTTTCTCAAGTCCCTGGGATCGATTTCAACGAAACCTACTTGCCCACCATCCGTCTCACCTCGATCCGACTAATATTCGCCCTTGCATGTAAATACAACTTAGAGTTGCAACAGGTCAACATTAAAGGAGCGTACCTCAACAGTCACATCGATGGGGAAGTATACATGTGACAACCGGAGGGATTCATCAGCAAAGGAGAAGAGAATATGGTGTGCAGACTCAACAAGGGGATTTACAGGCTCAAGCAGTCAGGGCACCTCTGGCATCAAATGCTCAAGCACGAAATGCAAAGCATTGGCTTTACTCCAGGGATGGCCGACACAACGATCTACTTTCACTTTGGAAAGGGAGGATCAATTGAGGTAGTAGGCTGGTATGTGGATGATGGCCTTCTAGCAGCTAACTCAACAGAATCGATGGAGAAGATGATCAATGATATCAAAGGGATCTTCGACATACAAGAGCTAGGCAACCCAACTCGTCTCTTGGACATCAAAATCGAACGAGAGTGCGATCTAGGCACCCTACACATATCACAACCATCGTTTATTACAACAACCGCAAAGCATTTTAACATCACCGCCGGCTGATCAATCACATCCCCCATGGACCCCTCCATTGATCTTAAAGCAGCTGAGTCGTCAGCAAACCAGCCACTTATTGACCTATCCTACACATCCATAATAGGATGCCTAAACTACTGTGCCATTTCAACATGACCGGACATCACATATGCCATAAACAAATGCACGCAGTTCATGATGTGAGCAACAACCGTCCACTGGGAGGCCGCAAAGAGGATTGTGAGATATTTGATGCATACGAAGGAATATGGAATAATGTATAGAGAGAGTGGAGAGGGCATGCAAGGATATGCACATGATATTTCGGGTTTTGTGGACGCTGATTTTGCAGGAGATATGGTGTATAGAAGATCCACAAGCAGATGGATATTTATGTTCAATGGTGCGCCAATAAGTTGGGCTTCTAAAAAGCAACACTTCGTTTGTAGATCTACCATGGAAGCAGAGGTGGTCGCAGGCTCATTTACATCAGCTGAAGGGATATGGCTACTTTGACTTGGAGAAGATTTCAGACATGCGTTCACTCCAATCCCTCTATTCATGGACAATCAGTCCGCCATCGTGTTCTCAACCAATGACATAAACAACAATCATACGAAGCATATCGATATGCACTACCACTACATCCGCAAACAAATCGAAGCCAGAAATATCGCTCTCCACTATATTGAATCCCACAATAACCTGGCCGACATACTCACAAAAGCCTTGCCCGCGTGCAAGCATGTCCATCTCCTCAATCTCCTGGGAGTTAGCCACGCTTGAGGAGGAGTGTTGGACACATGCATAAGCAAATTCCATTCATATTCTACTACTATCATTTGTACTATCACCACCATCAGATCCAAAACAAAAACACCCTAATCCAACGAGTTGAGCCGAGATCCCCGAGACACATATGCATTACATGCACACGAGTCGAGTACACTACCAAACGAGTTGAGTCGAAGCACAAACACATGCACACACATTACTTCACCACATAGAGACATACCAACTTCAACATTGAGTCGAGACCAGTCAAGGAATTAATCCAGACTTCATAGATAGACTAGACACCAGACATTTTTTTCTTTCTTTTTTCCTTTTCCTTTTTTCCACTTTTATTTTCCCACACACCCCAAAAAACTCCAACACCGTTCCCCCATGTGACCATTGTTCATCTTCCAAACATCATAAATGATTTTCCGCTATTCACCAATATCGGACTCCTATGTATATTCACATAAATAGATAGTATCATGTACGAAATCAAAATGCGTTTTTCGAGTCTACAACCGTGTCATTCAACTTAAGTTCACTCTTTCACTTCCTTGCACATAATCTTCAAAGTGCAACGGGCTTTATATTATAAAATTTAACTTCATTATTTTTAACACCTACCCTCTCTACCTCGACCATCGAGTATAACAAGGCACTGCTAGAGTAAGATGCCATCAATATGTAAGAGCTATAGATTGAAGGAGCAAATTCAAAAAGTACAAAGGTGAGTAGTTTTTTGCTTCGGAATTTTGACCTTACTAAGTATTTGTCATAGTATACCTGTCTTTAAATGCAAAACAATAAGGGCGACTTCCACGGTGTTTACTATCAAAATGTGAGGTTGGACGAGGAAGATAATCGAACACCCTGGCTCTGTAGTTGTTTGGCTAGAAAGTCATACAAGCACTGTAAAAAGCGAGAGAACACATGTCTGGGGAAATGAGAGAGTGATTTGGATCTTAATGCATATGTGTGGTATGGTGAGAGGAGTATAGGATGCAGTATCAATGAGAGAGGTCAAGGGACTAGCAAGAGAAAGAGTAAGGGAAAGGTTAGAGAGAGAAATCCTGAGAATGAGAAAAATCCAAGGTCAAAGAAAAGGCTGAGAGAAGGTATGCCAGAAGATAAAGATGATCATGAGGTGAGCCTCTCAAAAAAGCTAAGGATAGATCCCAGAGTATATACCCCCTTGTTCCTCCCTGATCTACCAACTCCTCAGCCTCTACAATTGTCTTCTCCACCTCATGAGTTGTCACCACCGTCTACTGCAGTGCTGACACTACTCATACCAGTGTCTTCACTCATACCACCACCTCCTCTACCACCACCTCCTCTACCTCTAACTCCTTCTCCCCCACCACCTCTATTGCCACTACCTGTTCCCTTACCTCCTCTTGCAGCTGTCCCCCCTCTGCTACCTATAGCCCCTACACCTCCCCCACCTTCTCCAGTCATCGCCCTGACCCTTGCAATTGAGGAGTTGAAGAAGTCTATCGATGCACTTTATAAGGAGATGGTAGAGAATAGATTCCAGATGTCTGAGAATAGGATTACAAATTAGAAATTGCAAGCTGAAGTGAGAAATATGGCTCTGCAAATCTCATATCAGAGGTCAGTGAGTAAGGAGTTGGTATAGGAGCCACCTAGGGTATGGGGGACTTAGGGAAACTAGGTGGAGTTGAACTTGAAGATGGAAAGAAGGAGCCGAATTGTGAGTGGAAAATGATAATGGAATGGAATGAGCAAGAGTGAATAGAAGAGAAATTGTGAGGTGCTTATGGAATGGGTAATGGTCTAGGTTTGGATGGGTACAACTTGTGAAAGTCTTGAATGAGTTCTGAAGCATGGTTGAGTTCTGTTGCAAAGAGCCATGAAGTTTCTTCATCTGTGCCTTCGTATCTTGTCCACTATACTAAATACAACAACTTGCATGCCATATATCTGTTATCGATCTTTGAGTCGAGGATTTTAGATATCTTGAATTCAGGTTCATCGTCAATGATAACTAGCCTGAGATGAAATGCAACTTCATATCAAGGGCTTTCCTGAGAGAATGCCAAAAGTAGGACATGAATTCTGAGCCTCTATCTGAAGTGATATGAGAAGGAATGCCATGTTTTGAGAATACGTAAAGTACAAAGAGTTCTGCGAGCTTAGGGGAAGTGATGGTATTGGATGTAGGGATGAAGATAGACTGCTTAGAGAAGTGATCGACAATGATGTCAAGCTTTGAGAATGCCGAAGGACCGGGCATGTAATGGCCAAGTCCTACAGGCCGGGAGTAGTGGCTTTGGGTTCAATGTACTGGTACATTGTGCCTTACTTGCCATGCATGCCACTAATTTAGGACAGAGGGAATACCCGAGGGTGTCAAAGGTGCCGGCCCAAGTAGAGGACTTTACAGAGGGAGGAGAAGGTAAGGGGCCTAAGCCTAGTTGATATCCAGAATAAGGAATTATATACATATATGTTCTACTTATATAGGTTTAAGAAGCAACATGTGGAATAAGGAATGTGGAACAATAAGGTATGCAAAGCATGTAGGAGTATTGTCTACAATGAGTAAAATTAGAATGAAGAAATGTAAACAGGGATAGAACAATAAAACATAGAATAATAGGAATGTGGCCAAGGATAGGACAATAGAGAATGCCCAACTATAAAACAATGGTTGTGGCCGAGGATAAAACAAGGACAAGAAGTCCCGAGGTAAGGCAGGTCAAGGATTAAGGAGTAGATGGGATGGGATTAATGGGTGATGATTGAGGTAACGTGAATGAGGGATGGGGGCAAGGAATATGGATGGTAAATATGCTGAGCCAAGACCGATATACCAAGTAACTTGCATGTAATGTGGACATAGTCCAATTTACTTGGTCAGCACTGCCAAATTACCGGACACTTGGTACATGTACTTGACATATGACTAGGATGGCCGTGAATCTCAAAGACGTGGGGAGCTGTTCGATAAAGTCTATAGATATCAAGTTTCAGGGTTTCTCTGGTACTGGAAGCTGTTTGAGTAATCCATAGGGCTTATAACGTTGTGATTTTCTTCGCATGCAGGTCATATAGGATTTACAGTAGTCTTTGACGAATGACCTAATGCCAGGCCAATTGAAGTCACATCTAACAAGGTCCAATGTTTTGTTAATTCCAAAGTGTCCAGATAAAATATGATCATGCTTATATTGTAAAACTCATAAATGTAAGTCTTGTGCCTCAGGAACATAGATGGGAATGTCGAATAGTAACAGACCATTGGGCCACTTCAGGTTATTATTATTCGTGAGGTGTTTTTGAGCTAAGGAGTCAGAGAGAAGATGATGTTTAATATTGTTCAGGATACGCTCGGTGTCCATAAGAGCTATGGCCCTCAATACAGGTTCGACAAGAAGGGATACGATCAACTAGTGTTGAGAGAAGATGAGTCGAAAGTTTTAGAGATTAATGGTGGCATAATTGCTCATCCTCTCCTTAGGATAGATGTTCCATTATCTAGTGAGTGAGTCAGGCTTTGTGCCCAAATGACCAGGTCTGAAATGAATGATGATGTTAAACTAGGAATGGTATTCTGACCATCTAGCTTGACATCTAGTCAACAACTTGGTTGTGCAAAAGTACTCCAAGTTCTTATGATTGGTGATGACATTGACAGGTTTGGTGGAACCTTCCAAGTAGTGAGGCAACTTTTGAAAAATACTGAAAATGGATACAGTATATGAGTATGTAGAGGATGGATGTAATAAGTGTAGTGTGATTGAATATTGTATGCAATGCCAGGACAGAATAGGCTGAATATGTGAGGTACACTGAATTTGAAGACTGATGAGGCATATGGCTGGAATGGCAAATGGGGACTAAATTAGGCTGAATGTGGCTGGTTTGAATAGTCAGAGATGACTGTAGAGTGGATCCTAATAGTCTCACCATTGGTCCTCTGAAATTAGGGTTCAGTGATGCCTAGTGGGTGCAACACACAAGTTGAAGCTGTACCCTATTCTGAACCTTGCCATTGTTACTACATTGGGAGATATTCATTAGGAATTACAACTATGTCCTATTTTCATATCCTAACAGAGGAAAGAGGAGACAGCTGGTATTACATACAATTCAGATTAGTTGTTTGCTTTTTAACTACTGTGATACTTCAATTGGAAAGGTGTGTTAGGAATATTGTGAATTTTCACCACAACATGTCATGTAATGTGTTTGCATTACATAAGTTACACTGTAACTAAAAATTTCCCTTGTTGAATTATAACCATCACTGTCATTCAAACTACTTGCTTCAGGGGAAATTCAACATCGCTCCCTTGTCGATCAATAGCCGAACGATGGTCTCGTCACTTGGTGTGCCGCCGCCTGCGGCGCGGCGCGATAGTGTCCTCCCTGCAGTTGACATCCGCTCCCTTGTCCATCAATAGGCGAACGATGTTCACATGACCTTCTGACGCAGCGCGGTGCCATATTGTCCTCCGTGCACATTGACATCCGCTCCCTTGTCCATCAATAGCCGAACAATGGTCTCGTCACCTCTTGACGCCGCTGCCTGCAGCGCGGTGCGATAGTATCCTCCGTGCACATTGACATCCGCTCCCTTGTCCATCAATAGCCGAACGATGGTCTCGTGACCTTCTGACGCCGCCGCCTGCGGCGCGGCGCGATAGTGTCCTCCCTGCAGTTGACGTCTGCTCCCTTGTCCATCAATAGCCGAACGATGGTCTCGTAACCATGGATTGTCGCCGCCTGCAGCGCGGTGCCATAGTATCCTCCGTGCACATTGACGTCCGCTCCCTTGTCCTTCAATAGCCGAACGATGGTCTCGTCACCTATTGACGCAGCTGCTTGCAGCGCGGTGCCATAGTATCCTCCCTGCACGTTGACATCTGCTCCCTTGTCCATCAATAACCGAACGTTGGTCTCGTGACCTCTTGACGCCGCTGTCTGCAGGGCGGTGCCAAAGTGTCCTTCCTGCACGTTGACATCCGCTCCCTTGTCGACCAATAGCCGAACGATGGTCTCGTCACCTATTGACACAGCTGCGTGCAGCGCGGTGCCATAGAATCCTCCCTGCACATTGACATCCGCTTCCTTGTCGATCAATAGCCGAACGATGGTCTCGTCACCTCTTGATGCCGCTGCCTGCAGTGCGGTGCCATAGTATCCTCCCTCCACGTTGACATCCGCTCCCTTGTCGATCAATAGCCGAACGGTGGTCTCGTGACCTCTTGACGCCGCTGCCTGCAGGGCGGTGCCATGGTATCCTCCCTGCACGTTGATATCCGCTCCCTTGTTGACCAATAGCCGAACGATGGTCTCGTCACCTATTGACGCAGCTGCTTGCAGCGCGGTGCCATGCTTTCCTCCCTGCACGTTGACATCCGCTTCCTTGTCGATCAATAGCCGAACGATGGTCTCGTCACCTATTGACGCAGCTGCTTGCAGCGCGGTGCCATGCTTTCCTCCCTGCACGTTGACATCCGCTCCCTTGTCCATCAATAGCCGAACGATGGTCTCGTCACCTTCTGACGCAGCTTCTTGCAACGCATTGCCATGCTCTCCTCCCTGCACGTTAACATCCGCTCCCTTGTCAATCAGTAGCCGAACAATGGTCTCGCGACCATTGAACGTCGCCGCCTGCAGCGCGGTGCCATAGTATCCTCCCTCCACGTTGACATCCGCTCCCTTGTCAATCAGTAGCCGAACAATGGTCTCGCGACCATTGAACGTCGCCGCCTGCAGCGCGGTGCCATAGTATCCTCCCTCCACGTTGACATCCGCTCCCTTGTCGATCAATAGCCGAATGATGGTCTCGTGACCATGTACCGATGCCGCCTGCAGCGCGGTGCCAAAGTATCCTCCCTGCATATTGACATCCGCTCCCTTGTCCATCAATAGCCGAACGATGGTCTCGTCACCTTCTGACGCAGCTGCTTGCAGCGCATTGCCATGCTCTCCTCCCTGCACATTGACATCCGCTCCCTTGTCGATCAATAGCCGAACGATGGTCTCGCGACCTTCAAACGCAGCTGCTTGCAGCGCGGTGCAATGCTCTCCTCCTTGCGCGTTCACATCCGCTCCGTTTGTTAGAAGTAAGCGAACTATGTCCTCATGACCGTGAAATGACGCCGCCTTTAACGCATTGCCCAAACTCCCTTGTCGGGCGTTCACATGTGCGCCACCTTTCAGGAGATTTTCGACCTCCCATGTGAGCCCAGCCCAAGACATATGATACAGAGGAGTCCAGTGTCCAAGTCCAATGAACCGCCCAGGACGACGAGGATCCGGGTTGTACAGTGTCAGCCAGTTCATATACACGGCATTGGTTTGAAGAAGGTCCATCGTTAGCCTGTGTAAACTATCCGATTGACCATCACCCGACTTAGCATGTTTCGTCCAGTTCACTGCAGCATATGTAGATAATGGACAGGAGGCCTCGGTATTCGGACGTATGCATCCAGGCCAGTTGAATTGCAGCAGGTAAGCGAGACATGTCCTAGCGATGGATGTATTAGCAATTCTTGTGTTAAAATGATACAAACACAATTTGTCGTTTCGTTCGCTGAGGTAGTTCGAGGTCAGATATTCCCGAACGGAGAAGTGGGCCAGCGTGAGCTTCGCGCCATCAGGGAAGCGTGCCCAATATGGGTCAATGTTTTCTTTCTGGTTAACGAAGTATCGTGTCTCGGCATCTGGGGAGGTAACGGTAACCAGACTGGAACACATGGCTAGCAGTTTTTGCCAAGTCAGAGGTCGTCGTCCTGGCTTGTAAAGATGTCCGTCTTTCGAGTCTGGATCCGTGGCCACCACTTCACTTCTCGCAGCGATATAGCTCTCGACGAAAATGCAAGCCACTGAAACATCCTGAGAGCTTCCTGGCTGTGTTGCTGACGAATGTTTGAGAGAATTCGATCATAGGTCTCATACAGATCGACTGGGAGCGACTCCAATGCCTCCATGAGGTCGTCGTGGGTAAAGCAGTCTCGTAGTGCATCTAACTGACAAGTTACCCATCGAAACCTTTGCAATTTATCTGTCAGTAATAACACGTGAGGAGGCGAATAGATCACGTTACATTCCATGTGAACCTTTATTCAGAACATCTTTGATTTTCTCCCTCTCCTCTGCAGGGTACACAGCAAAATCATCATCATCATCCACTGTTTTGGATACGTGCACACGAATGTCACCGTCGACCAGGATGTGGTCCATGGGTACAAGATGTGAAACAAGAGGGTTCAGCACTCTCATGATATCCTCCTCTTGTCGACTCGTTGCCAACAGGTGTAATGGACCAAGTCCCCAGCCATGTATCTCTTTGAGAAATTTCAGAAAATCACGGCGATCGTGACATTCATCGAGTGCATCGAAAACGATGTACGCATGGTCGAAGCTCTGAATGATCAATTTCAAAGAAGAAATGAAATCTTCGAGAGCGGCAGATCGGGGACTGGTCGCATTCTCAGAAAATAGTTTGTGCAATAGATGAGGGGTGTGCGCGCATTGCGAGTATAGCTGCCTGATGATAGACCGAAGAACAGTGTCTATACGTATCTCCATGTTGCTGAACTCGAAGTAGAAATAAGCATATGCGAACGAGGGGCCTGCTTCACAGTGACGAACAATATCTTCGATGATAGTAGAACTAATAAAAACATGCGTTAACACATCCTTAAAGGCAACTGGTCTACGCACCATAGGATCGTTTTCCCAGCGCCAGCTGCATGAGGCTGTCAGCGGAAGAAACGGACTAACAAGAAACGCAGAATAAAACGTACGTATGCCGTGGAGCCAGAGGAACGAGTTAGCCTTGAGTTTCCATTCTTTGAAGCTTTCTCCCTGTATAAACCACAATCCGGTCGTTTCTTGTCGCTCCTTTCGAGAACGAGCATGTTTTGATCGGGAGTCGGGACCCGCCAGCCAATTATATATTTGCTGCCGTCGTCCATCTGCATGTGGATCAGTTTGGTAAGAACTGAGATGCATGAACTCCGCAAGGACCGAACTGAATGGCACGAGATGAGACGAAGCATCGTCGCACTTACCATGGGTTGTGTCGGGATTGATGACATTCTGGATAGTAACATGGCCACCGGCAACTTGAGCAAAAGCGGTTCGTTAGTGAAGACTTCTTCAGATCGAGTGTTCAACGAGGACACATACTGACGGCGAAGTGGGACATATCAGAAGTTATTCCACAAGATGACATTGGTGCAGAGTGAGGTGGTAGTCAAGAACTATCGTGACGTGTTCACTGCAAAAGATAGGGGTCGCTGGGTAATGTGACTTCCTCGTGAGAGACTAGGTACATCAGTTCTCAACCCGACCAACTGCACGACCTTTCCCATGATGCGGTGTTTCATTGAATAACGTTTGACTTTTTACTCTTCAAATTGAAAATTCATACCTACAATTCGAATTTGAGTTGCGTATTATGTTGCGAGAAAAATGATCAGAAACCTGTAAGTAAACTGGTAAGAGGTCAGTCTGCCAAGATCATTAGCACCAAGATAGGATTGCTGCTTGTTGAAAAATTATCAGTCATGTCCAGAAGCTCAAATACTTGAGAAGACATTTGACTTCCTTTTTAACCATATAAGAGGGCATAAAGCCCGTCCAAATCCTTGTTTGTCCTAGCTTCGTCAAGGGCTTCAGGCCCGGCTTAACAACACTAGACCGGGTATTGCATCCAAACATATTTTGCCACACCCGGTGATGCCATGCGACACATACCAAGGGATGCAATATCTAGCAACCCGACAAATTGTTAGTTCAACCCACAATTTTTTTGCATCTAGTCACACCGCAATTCCTCCTGCAACGAACCACTACGCCAAATACTGGTTTTTTTCCTCAGTCCTCCACCGAAATTTCAACAACACTATCCCACAATTGACGACGGGACAATGACACTCTGTTTATCACTATAAGCAGCCAGCATTGAGTCCCAGATGAGGCATCATTACCGATAACAACACTGACATCACACCGTTTGTTGTCTATCATTTGTCCCATCGATCTTGCGCAATTACGAGACCGAATCTGAACGGGATGGGATTGAACCCCGTTACGCCACAAGAATGTAATTTGTCCACTATGCCAATAAGGGTCCGCGACCAAGCCTAATCTGGCTCCGAGACGCTATACAGCGCCACACCAATGCCACAGGATTGTATGACCTGGATTGACTAGCCTGCTCAGGGTCAAGGTCGGAGTTACTGGTTGATCAGAACGTCCTACATTACACTACATCCGGTGATAATCCCATACCCCAACGACGGAGCAGAAGCATGCAGCCCTCCTCAGAACTAGGACGGACTTGATCCGGTCCGCCCGTTTATCTTAGTCTCGATCATGTTGCTCAGGGTTCGTACCGATGGAGCCGAGATCATAGAAAGGAGGTTAGATTAGATTAGACTTTATCGGCCTCGGAGAGGAGTTTGTTGAGATTTATGAAGGAATATTTACTTCTATGCTATACTTTGTCAATCACCATTATCCCATCGAATTGCGTGCATCCTCTCACTATATACTCGATCTGCCTCCCCTACTTGTCTCCATCGCCGTCTCCGCTGCCCCCATACGAGGTCATCAGAGATTGCGCACGACCCCAACGATCGTGTCGCCTGTTCCATCCGCGCACGACGTACATTCGTGGACCCGCCTTATGCGCGTCAAACCGGACTTGCCATACGCGCGTTATGCACGCGTTACCACCGACGCACAGTACGCGTCAATGTCCCCTAACCTAATATACGTATTGTCAGAGTTCACCAGGTATTAGCCTGGCCCACAACTCAGTATGAGTTGTGCCATATCTCTCTAGTCTGAAACTGAGTTAACTTAGGTCTTAATAGTTTCTAGTTTCTCATCTTCTACTTTGTGTTTCATACTGAGGTAACAGTGGTCTCAGTATTCTTATATTCCAGTGTGTTCTATTGTCTTATTATTCTTAGTATTGAATAATCCTAGTCAACCCTCATTCACATGCAATAGAGTTGACCTGGTGGCTATCAGACGACACTATCCCGATCCCGCATTGTATAATTTTATTCTCAATTACACCAGGTTGCCAAGTCCAGGTCATGCCAATCAGGGTTGCGCAACCGATCATGGTCACCCACCACATCGATGCTATATCGGAGTGGGCTGAATAAGATCCATTACATCACAACCCATATACCTACACGGCGACCACACAGTTTATCATTTATAGTTTCCTCAATATGGTTAGGGAGAGAATTCATGGAGATCAGGTTCAAACAACAACCTGGTTGGGCTTGCAGTAGGTGGGAGTTGATCAGATATCATATGGACACCAAATTGATATGCTTTATCATTGCACCACAGTCGAGGAACTTCATGGTTGTGAAACTTGGTTATGATCAGGGAGATCAGATTGAGATAGACCTGATTGGCCTCGGATGAAGTATTATTTGATCCCGTGGGACCTAGTTGTGCATTCTTTGGTGTTCCATGGTACTCCACATGGACTATATTGTTTCACATTTATCTTGAATTATGGCTGCCGCACTATTCAGAGTTACAAACCACTGAAATCAGAGTAAGTTGGATTTAATCAGCCTAGAGGTAGGTTTTATTTGATCCAGGTATGCCACCCAGACTTGGTATCATGTCATTTATTGTGTTTATCATACTCTACTGGTGTCAGCATTGGTAGGCTCTCAAAAAATTGTTTTAAACATTTCTCTGACCTCCCCAAGTCTTCTGATAAAATATGGTTTTGATAAACTGTGCAGTGAAGGAGTGTCAAGTACACATACTGAGATTCCGGTAATTCAGCAGTGCCGACTGAGCAGTCAGTCTACATCCATGCACAAGTGTCCAAGCTGCATGCAAGTCACTTGGTATGCCAGTCTTGGCTCGGCACATCCACCCTCCCCATTCTCCGTTCTCATCCTATGTCCACTCTTCCTCATTTACCAACCATTAATCCTACCCCGTCCGTTCCTTATTCCTCGACCTGCCCCACCTTGGGGACATCCTGTCTTTGTTTTATCCTCAGCCACAACTCTATTGTTTTATAGTCTGTCACTCCCTATTGTCCTGTCCTTGGCCACATTTCTATTATTCTATTTTTTATTGTTCTATCCCCATCTACATTCCTCCATTCTATTTTTGCTCATTGTAGACAATACCCCCACATGCTCTGCATACCTTATTGTCCCACATTCCTTATTCCACATGTCACTTCTTAACCTATATAAGTAGGACATGCATGTACATACTCCCTCATTCTGGGCATTGACTAGGCTTATGCCCCTTACCTTCCCATTCCCCTGTAAAGTCCTCTACTTGGGCCAGCACCTTCGGCAACCTCCGAGTATCTCTGTTCCAAATTGGTGGCACACATGGAAAGCAGGGTGCGATGCATGAGTATGTTGAAGCCAAAGCTACTACTTTTGGCCTGCAGGACTTGGCCCCTCCCTACTGGCATCTTTGGCACTTCCAATGCTTGACAAGAAGGGAGAAGACAAGCATAAGTTTGATTGTGTTTGACACACCATGAATTTATGTATTGGCTCACATATTACAATCAACAGATCTGTGTCCATTTTTGGAAATTGTCCAGTGGGATGTATGGTAGTGGTCTGATATAGGTGTACTACTATCACATGTGTTATCAAGATGGTTTGGGGTCAGAATAATTTGACTTCAACTTATATATTTTGCCTTCTTAGTTTTTGATGTCTACTTTTAGAGTTGTGAGGTTCATGAGATTTTAGAAGGTATGAGAATACTGAGTTGATATCTGATTTAACAAGCAGTACAGAAGCCTAGAGGTACAGTAAGCAACAAAACTGTTTGCTTATTTGGAGGTTGTAGATAGTGTATCTAATAGGAAATTTAATTTAATTTTTGGAATCATCAAAATATTATGAGATATTCTTGTCAAGTCCACGATACCGAGCTCCGATTCACTCGGTATTACCAACCAACCAACCATCCAACCAACCTTTACCCATACCATCCTCACTACCATGTGGTCTTAGCTTGGCACATCTGGTACATCGTCTAGACTATCTCTCCCACCTATCCCTTCTATCTCTCACTATTCTCTCATTTTCCAACCATTTCCTTACCCGTCATCCCTGGAGACACTCGATATCTACTTATTATTTCAGTCATGGCCCTATTGTTTTATCTTCGGCCATCCTCCATTGTCTTATTCTCATCCACTCCTTCATTATTTTATTCTCAGCCATACTCTATTATTCTATTCTCGCCTACATTTCTTATTCTATTCTTAATCACTGTGAACAATGCCTCCACATTGTTTTTCATACCTTATTGTTCTCCATTTCCTATGCCACCCTGTTCCACCTCTTGCTTCTTAACCCATATAAGTAGCGGATGTATGTAGATAGTTCCTCACTTAGAATATCAACTTGGCTTAGACCCTCTCATTCACCTCTCCCATGTCCAAGTCCTTCGCTCAAGCCAATGCCCTCGGCACCTTTGCCAGTACTTCTCCTGTCCAAATTAGTGGCACGCACAGAATAGCAGGGCACAATGCATGAGCATGTTGAAGCCTAGCCACCTTGAAGCGGCCCACAGGACATTGACCAAATCCTTGGCCTCACCGAGTCCTGACAATTCTCTAGAATACTGGCTATCTGTCAAGTACACGATACTAAACCTCAGTTCACTTGGTTGTACCCACCAAATGTCTAACATCTAATTCCACATACAAGTGTCAAGTATATGATACCAAGCCTCAGTTCACTCGGTTATACCAACTGAACATCTAACATCTAATTCCACATAAAAGTGATCAAGTCAATTTATGTTCAAGTCACATAGTACATTGGTCTCGGTTTGGTATTTTATTATTCTAACATGTTTTATTATATACAGTACTAAACTTGTATATGCACATCCTACTTATTGAAGTGGTAATTAAGTCAGAAATGGGTGTGGGTAAGTTAGAAATGGGTGTGGGAGGGATAGTGATTGGCACAGGTAACCCCTGGGTATATTGTATCTACCCATACCTGTACCTGAGAATACCCTTACCCTTAAAAATGGGTAATTGGTTTTTATGGGTATGGGTATGGGTACCTACAAGTTTAATGGGTATTGTTTTTACCTGCCACCAAACAACGGGTATTAATTTAAAATCAATATATTTCTAAATATATTTCTATATTTAAAAAATCAGAATTTATTTGGCTGCTGACATAATAGAAGTTTGGTGCCAGTATGGTTTATATCAGCTTAGTGTGAACTATGTATGCGTGCATGCACATGTGTATGACACACACCCCAGGACTTGCTCAAGATATACACTGATATGCTACTGTAGTGTACACCATGGCAGCATGTTCCCTAAGCCACTGCTATGTGCAATACAGCAGCACACACCCATATGCCGCTGTAGTGTGCAATACAGCGGCAGCATGCACCTATTGTCAGGGTTTTGGTACTGACAGACTTCGGTACTGCTGGAGGGGTGGGCGGACAATGGCCAAGTCCTGCAGGCCAAGAGTAGTGGCATTGGCTTCAACGTACTCGTGTGTTGCACCCTGCTTGCTGTGCGTGCCACTGATTTGCAATAGACAGGTACTCGGGAGGATGCTAATGATGCCAGCTGTAAGGGTAACCTATTTGGGTACTGATTCTAGTACCTGCTGGGGGACCAACAGCGGGACACCACCCAGCCCTGTGACCTACCCAGGGCCTAACCCAGGGACTCAAACCCTAAGTTTACCCACAGGCACTACCAGACACTGGCAGGGAGGTCCAGAAGTAAGTATATAAAAGGTAATATAGCTAAATACATGTGAGCTGCTTACCTGGCAGGGAGGTCCAGAAGAGAACAACCAAAGGACCCCCTTACCTAAGCAGCGACTGTATAGCTACAGTGACTGTGACATAACAAACCTGTCACAGCCAGCAAAGAAGACAATAGAATATTAAGGGAAAGGATTATAGCAAACATATGAAAAGGGGAAATAGAGAAATGATTAAAGAAGTAATATAAGCAAAGGGATAAGAGAAATGAAGGAGATAAAAGGAATAAAAGAGGAATAAACCAGTAGTCCCCTGACATTACCCCCTCTCTAGAATGTGGTGACCTGACACATAGGCATAGACACACCTGGTCCACCAAATACACGCAAGGAATACCCAGCCTGTTATAGCCCATGCCCTCAAACAAACCCACAGTAACCCCCACAACCACCCACACCGTTTCCGAGACCTTTCCGATCGACCAGAGCCTGAACAACCAATTTCCGAATACCCGGAACACTTCCGAGACCCCCGATTCCGACCCCCCGTAGCCCGAATCCGAACCTCCGAACACTCCGAAAGTCAAGGTTCCGACACGATCGATAACCGACGTGCAGGATCATCGCGTACCTCACTCCCTTGTTCTCTTTCTTATATTAACCCCTTGTACTATCTTTCTCCTTGTTTTATGACCGGCTAAAGTTAGTACAAAGAGCGTTACATGTATATAGTCTCACAGTCGACTGGACTGTTCGCTAGTATGAATATCGAATTAGTTCCCCCCAGTTTCCGATTCATTTCCGGTAAACCCCCGCCTCTCTTCCGAAATTAGGGACAGACGATCGAGGAGGGCGCAACACATAAGTTGAAGCCAAGTCCCTTCGACCTCGAACACCTCAGCGACCGGATCGACCTTTCCGTGACCTACCCTGAACATCCGACGCCCCCGTCTCCGTCCGTAATCCATTCAGCCCCGATCTCGGCCTTCGGCCCCGTTATGGACCCTCGCACTAGCTCGGAAACCCCCTCGGAAGTGCTAGCTAAGCGCCTGACACGCGGACTTAACACAGCCAATGTATAGAGCCTGCCGAATGGCACCTGAGATGACCACCAAATGAGTACATGAGCATACCCATTCAGCTATGCCTGCGATGGCTGAGGATATGGAATGGGTAATGCTGCTCATCAGACATGGCAGTCAACTCGAGCATTGAGAACAAGGGGCCAAGAGGGCCAGAGCAGGAAGCATTACTGATGAGCGTGGCTTATGTGACCTTTTGGAGTGTCTCCAGAGTCGGTAACCACGGCAGATGACACAGGGTGCCACTGAAGAGAGGCCTTGCAAGTGACCTAGTTGCATGAGGCCATCGTGGCTTGTTTGGCACAACCTCGGTCGAGGACAAGGACCAGAACACTGCAGGGAGCGTGTCGTGTGGGTTCGAGACGTGATGGGCGACCGTTGCAAATGCCAGTGTGGACCAAGCTGCGCAATGAATGTGGCCTATGTGGCTTCTTGATGTCCCCAAAATCAGCGACGGCACGAACATGCATGGAATCAACTGCGGGCAGATGTGCAAGCATCGGCAGACATCGTTGGCGATGAACGAACCAGCGGCATCTTGCCAATGCCTGCATCCATTATTGTGATGGCGCGTGTGGTGGAGACGGCTGGCATGTGTCGGTCGAGTTACGATGCGTGTCCAACATGGATGAGCAGGAATGCGGGAGGTCGACACGCAAAGGCACGGATGGACATCGTCCAGAGCAAGCGGCAGTGGTCAGAGCGATGATGACAGGTGTGCAAGCACGGAAACCAAACTGCGTGGTGAGCGCAGCTTCCCAGCATGTTCCCAGAACTGGTGGCAACGGTAGGGGATGGTCACGGAGGCGGACAGCATGCAGACGCATGGGGACACGAGCAGACAAGTGGCAAAGGCGTGCACACGGAAATGTGGACAGACGCACGGGTTGTCGGAGACGCGGGAGGTCGACGTGCGGGGATGCAACGTCAGTAAGACCGTATGAGACCAGCAAAAGCAACGGGTGCATGAGAGCAGGTCAGGCGGCATGGCGTCCTGGTGGCATTCCTGGGGGAATCAGTTGGTGTTGCAGATGACACTTGCGTGATCAAGCGTAGGTGGCGCTTTCGACACCAAGAACGAGCGTGGGGGCACTGCTTCAAACTCCCCACATGAGGACGAAACTCCAGGGCCAGCGGCGACGGCGACAAACCATTGCAAGGGCATCGCTTTGGGGCTCTGGACGAACGTGTGGATGTCGTTGGTGACAGATGGGTCATGGCATTCCGTCTACCTCTCCCACAGCGGGTGACGAAGATCGCATGGCCGGGCAGCAATGTGCATTGAGCGCACAATCGGCCACGGGCAGCTGCACAGGCGTCGATATGAGGATGCTGTGAATGATGTCGCAATGATGTCAATGCGTGCTGGGTCATGCATTGGTCCAGCGTAGGTGGCGATTGCAACTCTTCGGCACGTGTTCACGGCAGGAGGAAGTGCGGAAGCGCGAATGCAGTGGGAGCGAGACCCAGCGATAGATTATGGCCCCGGTATGAGCCAGAACAGATGGCTGCTGTGGGAGGCAAGCTTGGGGGTGCCAACTTGAGACTGCCGGATGAGAACGGGGGGTCACACATGCCGCCGAGGGCAGTTCGCGGTACGGCAGGTGTGCAGGCATCAGGGCATACGGTGGAGACGGTGGGCGTGCATTGAGCGGGTCGCGACGGCCATACGATGCAAGCTGTATGATGTGATACGTGCCAATGTGGACTCGTCTCGCCTGGCAGGTTCCCTCCTCATCGGGCAGCGGTGTGGGAGTGAGGACGCATGTGCTGGTGACTGTGCTTGGTGCCGAGAACAAGTGGCAAGGCATGGGCGCACCACTCATCGTGGGTGTAACAATTGGGTGATGGCAGCAGGGGACGACTACAGCGATCAAATGCTGCATGATACCGTCGGTCGTAAGGGGGATTGCATCAAGCACAACATCGACCCAGATGGGTCATCAAGCCACTACAAGAGGGTGGGTGTGCGTTGGGAGGATGGGCGCGGACCGAGCTGTGCAGCAGATGTGGCTTCCTGAGGCATTTGCAGAATCAACAGCAGCCGTGGAGAACAATCACAGCAGTGTTGCCTTGGGGTTGCTGGACAACGCCTACGTGCTGGTTGGGGAGAAAAGGGGGGGGGAGCCTCCGCAGCCGGCCTGGCTGCTGGGGACCACAAGCGGATGTTGTTGACACCGAGCAAATTACGGTGGGTCGCCAACTCTTGCGACAGCATGTAGAGCTGAGATGGCAGATGCACGTCAAGCAGATGGCGGCGGTCGTATAGCACAAGCTGTGTGATGCGATACATGTTGAACCTACTCGTCCACACATGTAAATGGGCGCGACGGGTATCAGCAGGATTGCAGGGTCCGTGGCAGTCATGCAAGGATATCACACCAAGAAGGGAGGGCCTATGGGCAGCCCATCTAAACACCACTGTTCGGTCAGTGTCGGTACCATGGCAGGACTCTGCGGAAACGGTGCCAATGATGGTTGTTGACACAATACGCAGGGCCATACATGGTCTTCTCCAGTGGTGGTGCAGACACACACAGGCGACAAACGGTCGACTGGGAGAGCTTGGCCTGGAGGAGGGCCATGTGCGAATATCAACCTTGGATCGTGCACACGACGATATGCCCGTCTAGCCCACCCCCTCTCTGGGTCACACAGCAGTCCTGTTTTCCTCCACACTCTGCATCTCAAACTCCATCTCCACACTCCACATCGGCTGATATCCACACCTGTCCCAATACATCCACTCTCTCCAGGGTCGATGAGGCAGGAGGTGTCACTCCAAGGCTGCCAGACGTGGATGTGGGTATCAATGCCGCCAAGGGCAGTCTACGATATGGCGGGTGCCTGAGCATTGGTACGAGGGAATCACAGGCAGTCACATAAGGGCGAATGATTGCCGCCAGTATCATTCATGGTGAATGATCGTGGTACATTGCCAACTACCACATCTATCCCAGCAACGGTGCGTGCAAGATAGCAGGTGTGCGTCGAGCAGTCGTGGTGGTCATACAGCATGGCTGCATGACATGGTGCACATCGGCTGTACTTTGGCCCATTGGGTAGAGCATCTGCTCCTGCAGTACGCTATGTAGCGGTCCATGCAGGAGTGAGGGCACGCATGGTGGTGACTGCGCTGAGTACCGGAAACGGGTAAGAGGGTGCGGAAACCACATGGGGTGGCGACAATCGCGATGGGCAGCGTTGTCAGCTCGGCAGTACAGAGGACGATATCGCAGTGAGCTGGTTGCCATACGTGGCTGGCTGGTCTTCATCTCATTCACACCTTTGGGGACAAGGCTGTGCCTTACACAACTCCTTGAAGGTGTTCCCAGGACCAGCAGCAGTACAAGTGTGACAGGATCGGGATGCAGGCAGGCATACAGGCCTCAGCACAAGGATGTCATGGACGGTTATGCCAGGGTGTCACTTGACACATTGGTCATTGGCACGAGCGGGTTGCGGTGCTTTGCCAACTTTTACGCCCCACACTCCAACGGCACGTGTTGGATTCATGTTACTTTGGTGCTGGAGTGACGGACGGTCATGCATTCTGTGAGTGTGGTGTGATGGGCCGAAAGGAGGGGTACACAGCGAGTGCAGCATGAGCGAGTCAAGCCATGACTCATAGAGAGACCTCCATGGGTCTGGGAGGGTCACCCGAGATGCAAACGGTAGGTGTGCTGACCTCGATCAGCCTCCGGCTGCATAGGAGCGCACGAGAAGGTGTGCATCATATGTGCCAGAGGGTACATGGCAGAGGCCTTGGATGCAACAGCCTCAGCATCATCGTCGGGTGGGGCATGCTCTCGGGATACCAGGATAGAGAAAATGTGTCTAGCATGCCTTATGAAAAGGTGGAGGCTTGTAATAAGCCTCCAAGGTTGGTAGCCATCAACAGTGAGTGTGTGACATGGCATCGTCATGGGCTACGTCAGTGGTGTTGCTCATCAGGTTGCCCGTCTAGCAGGCCAAGGAGCAAGGTTGGCATGGTAGAGTCGCACTGTGGGATGAGGATTCAGTTGGGATGAAGCGTGAAGGTGGGCGGTATTAAGAAGGCGGATGTGAGGTAGGGTGGTACGGGTTATACGGGTTGTAGAATAGCGTTGTAGAGGATTCTCGGCATGTAGAAACACTAGGATGACGAATATAAGAGGAGTATTAAAGAGGTTGAGGTTGGAAAATGGTTTATGGTGTCGCCTTGGCCTTCAGTGGACGGTGCACCCTACTGTGGGTTACGCAGCAATTTATAATGTCGT
The DNA here is from genome assembly GCA_003314385.1 of Gomphus sp. MG54. Classification (NCBI taxonomy): domain Eukaryota; kingdom Fungi; phylum Basidiomycota; class Agaricomycetes; order Gomphales; family Gomphaceae; genus Gomphus; species Gomphus sp. MG54. The sequence continues at coordinate 8,320 of QLPG01000994.1, read as the reverse complement.
CTGAAGCGGTCCACTCTCTCGCTCACCGAGCTGTCCAGCTATCACCATTCCTTCAATAAGTACAAGTATGACACTGGACTTCCACCCGGATGGCACGAGGAAGCTGAGAAGGAGGAAGGAGGTATAGGGATCCGACAACTCGTTCGAGGAAATTCGACTCGCTGGTGGAAGTACAAGACCTGAGCCCTCGGTCCTCTATTAGTGGGTTGTTCTAATATAAGGGCAACCTACTCGGGTACTGATTCTAGTACCTGCTGGGAGACCAACAGCGGGACACCACCCAGCCCTGTGACCTACCCAGGGCCTAACCCAGGGACTCAAACCCTAAGTTTACCCACAGGCACTACCAGACACTGGCAGGGAGGTCCAGAAGCAAGTATATAAAAGGTAATGTAGCTAAATACATGTGAGCTGCTTACCTGGCAGGGAGGTCCAGAAGAGAACAACCAAAGGACCCCCTTACCTAAGCAGCAACTGTATAGCTACAGTGACTGTGACATAACAAACCTGTCACAGCCAGCAAAGAAGACAATAGAATATTAAGAGAAAGGGATTATAGCAAATATATGAAAAGGAAAAATAGAGAAATGATTAAAGAAGTAATATAAGCAAAGGGATAAGAGAAATGAAGGAGATAAAAGGAATAAAAGAGGAATAAACCAGTAGTCCCCTGACACCAGCCCAAGTCGAGGACTTAACAGAGGGGAAGAAGGTAGAAGGGCCTAAGCCTAGTCGATACCCAGAATGAGGAAATATGTACATGCATGTCCTACTTATATAGGTTAAGAAGTGACATGTGGAATAAGGAATGTGAGACAACAAGGTATGCAGAGCATGTGGTTATTGTCTACAATGGGTAAAATTAGAATGAAGGGATGCAGATAGAACAATAAAAGATAGGATCATAGAAATGTGTCCAAGGATAGGACAATAGAAGGTAACCAACTATAAAACAATGGAGTCGTGGCTGAGGATAATACAAGGACAGGAAGTCCCAAGGTGAGATGGACTGAGGGGTCCGAGCCAAGACCGGCATTCCAAGTGATATGCATGCGGTGTGGTTACTTGGATGTGAACATAGGATGGCTTCTCGGTCAGCAATGCCGAGTGGATGGGTCTCGGTACATGTACTTGACAGCTCATTCCAGTTCTCCACCTGGTGGTCTTTAGACTTCTGGCATTCAGAGTACTTGCTACTGTTCAGATTTAACTGTCTATCATGTGGGGGGGTTACAGTTGTGACGGTAATTGTGGGAAATGTAGAGACAGTGGAGATGGTGGGTGTCATGAGGGTTGCAAAGGTCTAGTAGTCAGCAGAGCTTGTGATCATGGTCTAGATGAGGAGGTTAGGCATTCTCTGTTACCCTTGGACTCTAGTCTTCTAGTCTTGGGATTGGGGTGGAATTTGAAATAGGACTTTGGATTTAGGTCAGGATTTGGAAAGGGTCATCCCCTGACAGGAAGCCCATAAACTGTAGAAACCTAGATAGGTTCGCTCAGTCATGTAAGTAGAAACATGACTATATTATGCTATACCTAGATAGATTTACTACAATGAAACTCTATGTAAGTAATCATGTAGCAAGTAATACAGAATACAAGTCTTACCTCAGTCATGTAAGTAGAAATGTGACTGAGGGAAGACAGTTTGTGTGCAGAAAGTTTGATACTGCTCTTAGAACAATAATGAAATAGAACAAAAAAGGAAGTGCCACTGTGGATTGGTAAAGTGTAGTAGTGGCAGGTATGTGGATGTGACTGTGGATGCATCCACAGTCTAGGCCCAAAGTAGTCTGCATATTCCAACACTATGCAGGTAAGCTATTGCTGCATGTAATCTGATTATATCAAGTGAATTCACATTCACCTTAGCACAATATCTGCAGGCTTATAAGTCATTTTCTCTGCACCTATAACAATCTCTAGCAGCAAGTAGCAAGTAGTAGATCCCCCAAGTTATAGAGGTTGTCCAACCACCCCATCTACTTCTCATTTCTCTGCCCATTTTACCTTGAGACATTTCTTTATTGTCTTATCTTTGGCCATGACCCTATTGTTTTATATTTGGTCATTTCTATTATCCTATTTTCATTGTTCTATTCTTGTTTACATTCCTTATTCTATTCTTGATCATTGTGGACAATACCTCCACATATTCTTCATACCATATTGTTTCTCCCTATCTTATGCCACCCTTATTCTACATCTCACTTCTTAACCTATATAAGTAGTACATGGATGTAGATATTTCCTCATTCTGAATATTGAATTGGTTTACGCCCTCTAATCTTCCCTCCTCCTGTCTGAAGTCCCCTACTTGGGAGGACACTCTTGGCATTCTCCCAAGTCTTCCTTCTGTTCCAAATTAGTGGCATGTATGGAAAGTAGGGAGCAATGCATGAGTATGTTGAAGCCAAGCCATCCCGATCAGTCTGTAGGACTTGACCGATTCCCACCAGCATCGTGAAGTCAGCATTATTACTATAGTGCTTGGCCCACACATCATCAGCATTCTTGGTGCCTGACAAATATACATACATTATCACTATTTTATGCCGATATTAACAACATGGAGCCTATACAGCTATCTGTTTTGATACGATATTCAAGATGCATCACTATGATTTTTCTGGTATTACTCCATATTTTTCCAATCATTAATTCGACTTCTATTATGATTTTTCTCTGTCCACGCATCGATGGCCCTGTGTGACATCACATGCAGTCATGTGTTCCAACGGGCCTACAAATGAAGGTAGAGTGTTACACTATCTAGTACTGGCTATTAGATACTGTAATACTCTATCTACTAATACAAAATGCCGATGAACATTTGCAAATATGTAGAAATTAGTTACAAGTTGTTGAAGGTATATGGCCACTGGTGCTTAGTATAGCGATTATGGCAACTTGTACAGTAGTTTAGAGAAGTTGTTTGACAATCTAAATATTTTACCTCCTCAGTGTAGTCAATCACTATTATTTATTCGGAAATTGTACCTAAATATTTTACCTTACAAAAGAAAAAGAAAGAGAATTAGCCGTGAGGCTCTGTAGATAATACTATATAACTCACCTCCTCAGTGTGGTCAATCACTGAGGAGGGAAGCATGCGTGGGTGATGTTTCACCCGCATATACGCTACAACCAGCTCTTGACCCTATCGAAGGTTTGAGCCAAGTTGCCGGTCCCTTCCCAGGGAGCCCACCATGCGTGTCGTGCAGTGCGTGTGTAGACGCGTGTGAGTACAAACGAAAATAGAGAATAGCTCCCTCAATACTGAGGGTAAAAATACAAAATAATAATCGAAAATTTCAGAATGTACAAGTGCACAGAATGGCATAAGAATTGATATAAAAATACAATATATTGAGGTTGGCCTCTCAGGGGTGAGATGCAAGTTAGCACCCTACACACCCCCTCAAGCTCAATATATGCCGAGCATTTCGGAGAGAATCTTCACTCTAGGCCCTGGTAGACCTTTTGTGAGGATGTCTGCGATCATTTGATCGGTTGGAATGTATTCGATACTGATCTTCTTCTCCTCAATGGTGTCTCGGATGAAATATAGACGTATGTCGAAGTGTTTTGTCCTTGTATGTTGCTGATTACCATAGGCTATAGTAATAGCAGATTGATTATCAGAATATAGTTTTATTGGCAATTTAATTGGTTGGAAAACTTCGTTAATAAAGTGTTTCAGCCATATTGCTTCTTTTGTTGCATGGGTTAAGGCAATAAATTCTGCCTCGGTCGATGAGAGTGCTACAATAGTTTGTTTCTGGCAACTCCACGAGATACTGCCAGAATCTATTTGAAAGACATATGTGGAAATGGAATGACGGTGATCTTGTGAGGCCCAGTCGGCATCAGCATATCCTACAATGCCATCTCTATTTCCTCCTAAGATGAGTTTCTTTTTCTTCATTCCTTTGAGGTACTTGAAGACTCTCTTCACGGCATTCCAATGTACTATGCCTGGATTTTCAAGGAATTGAGATAATAATGAAACAGCGAATGATATATCTGGCTGTGTAGCTACAGCTGCCCACATAAGTGAACCAATTGCGTGTCGGTAAGGGATCTTCTCCATTGCTTTCTTGTCTTCAGCAGTGGCAGGACATTGGTCTTTAGATAGTTTTGTAGTCGAGACAAGTGGAGTCGCATGTGTCTTGGCATCTTGTAGATTAAATCGGCTTAAGATCTTGTCAATGTATGCTTCTTGAGAGAAGCTAATAGTGCCGGCTGTGCGATCTCGTTCGATCTTCAGATTTAGTAGCCAATGTAATTCACCTAAATCTTTCATTTTGAAGATATGTTCGAGGTCCCTTTTGATACCATAGATGATATATTCGTTTGTTGCCGTTATAGTGAGGTCATCAACTGCAGCTCCAATGTTCGCTTGACCTTCAGCTTTGTGTCTGTAAAATACAGCTGCATCGGATGCTGATTTTTTAAATCCTATTGAAAATAAGGCATTGGACAGACACTTGTACCACTCTCTACCAGACTGTTTAAGTCCATATATGCACTTCTTAAGTAGAAGTACACAGTCGCGATGTTCTTCGAAGTATCCAGGTGGTTTGCGCATATATATAGGTTCATCGAGTGGAGCATTAAGATATGCTACGTCCACATCCATTTGATGTATTGCCCAATTATTCCTGGCCACAATGGCACATATGGTCCGTAATGATGTCATGCAAACGACTGGTGTGTAAGTCTCATCATAGTCGACTCCAAATGTCTGTGTAAAGCCTTGTGCGACGAGTCGAGACTTTGCATGCACGATAGCACCTTTTTGATCTCTTTTGAGGACATGTTTCCACCTACTTCCGACAATATTCACACCTGTGGGAGGTGTAACAATCTCCCAGGTTTGTTTGTCAATTTGAGACTTAATTTCGACGTCCATGGCTTTCTTCCATGTCAGATCATTTAGGGCATCTTTATTAGTCGTAGGTAGCTGAAGCTCATTAGTGAGATAGGTGTAATCATTCAGTTCGTCACTGATTTTCTCGGCGCTTATTGCTAGGTAATCGGGATTGATGTCGTCACTGCCTTTGTGAACTAATAAATTTGAGTTTGTTTGAGAATTGATAAAAATATGATTCTCAACATCCTCATAGGCTAGCATCGTAAGATCTTCATTTTCCATATCCCTAGCTCAAGACTTTGTTCCGGTGCCGGCCCTTGCTAGCTCTTGGCATTGGTGAATTCTTTCGCTTCTTCTCAAGGCAGGAGCTTCACTAGGGCTACTCACACCTGTTTGACTTGGTTGCAGATTTTCTAGGTCTCTCGTTGGTGTGCCTTCATCTGTCTCTTGTATGCGGCCACTTTCTATCTGGTCACGTGAATGATCTAAGTCACATGAAGCTACAATAGGTGGTGCCAGAATAGGTTTGTGGAATGGGATCTGGGCAAATTTGGGTGTGGCTCGGCTCTGGTCATCTAGAGATATGGTAGGAGTTTGTATAGATGTTACTCCCTTGTCGAATACAATATTTTGTTCGACTGATACTCTTCGACTCTCTGGCCAATAAATACAATGGCCGTCGCTTTGTGAGGAATGACCTATCCACTTCGCTCTTGTTGCTCTAGATAGTAGTTTGTCGTCTTGCTTGATTTTAACATAAACATCTTCTCCCCATTTATGTATGTCTTTTAAATTCAGCTTTTTGTGGTTGACCATCTCATAAGGGGTCTTGTCCGGCAGAGTCCTTGTATGCATGCGATTTTTCATATAATTGGCGTGCTGGATAGCATACCCCCATAGGAACTTTGGGAGGTTGGAGCCCAAAAGCATGGCACGTGTTCTTTCGACAAGAGTATGATTTAGGCATTCTGCCACTCCATTTTGCTCTGGAGTATCATGTACGGTATATCGATGTTTTGTACCTTGCTTCTCCAAATAATTGTTGAATTCAGCACTTGTGTATTCACCCCCTCGGTCTGAGAGAAGGGTTTTAATGTGCATGTCTCTTTGTCTAAGCATCATTGCCTCGTATAATTTGTACTTGGCAAAGACTTGATCTTTGGACTTCATTAAATAGAGGACGGACTCCCTGGAGTGGTCATCGGTAAACGAGACATAATATAATTTTTTATCAATTGTTATATGTCTCGCTGACCCCCACACATCAGAGTATATCTTGTCGCCGATCTTCTTGGACCATTCACTAGGCTCATTAGGGAGAGGTTTGCGTGTAATTTTTGCTTTAATACACGCGTCGCAAGCGACTTTTCCATCTATATGCGTGAGCTCAAGGCCTATGATCATACCACGATCCACAAGATGTTTCAGGGCTTTGGTAGATATGTGCCCTAGTTTCCTGTGTATATCAATGGCAGTCAGGCATCGCTCAGTGGTATTAGGTTTTGATTGATTGTCCAATCGATATAGGCCATGCAGTTTTGGTGCTTGTAACAGTATATGTCCAGTCGAACTTTTAATGGTGCATTTCTGATATGCAAACTCTGTTTGATTTCCTGCATCATCGCTTCGGCCGATCGAGATAAGGGTGAAGGCAATTTTGGGAGCATATAACGTTTCCTTCAACATCAAGGTGACAGGTTTTCCTTTTACTTGAGTGATTATCTTGAGTTCACCACTGCCATACACCTCGAAGCTGCCTTGGTCGGCTGCTCGAATTGTGTGGGGTGTAGGAAAGCTGCGATAGTTCATCAACATATGTTTATGGGGTGTCATATGTGAGCTCGCTCCTGTGTCTAGTATAATGGTGTCTCCTGTTCCGTCTCTGATGAAAGCGGCACAATCGTGATTTATGAATGCTACTAGTCCGCTATCATCTTCTTCAGATGGTTCTTCTTTATCAGCTACGTTTGCTTTGCCTTTCCCTTTTGACCTTTTCTTTTTGAATTTAAATCTCTTCTTCTGTCGTGGTCCTTGCCCCTCTCTGCCACCGCCTTTGGCCCAACACATTTCAATTGTGTGGCCTGGCTTTTTACAGTTGGTGCATGTGTGCACCTTCTTGTCAGGTGTACCTACGAATCCTTGATCTTCTTGAGTAATATATAATGTCTTGCGCCTATCATATTGGGATTTAAGAACCCGGATAATATTGTCTGGGTCTAATGGCTTGCCGACTTCTTCAAGAGATGTCGTAAGGGCATTCATAATGGATTCGTAGGAGGGCGGCAGTGATGATAAAATTATGTCGAGGAACTCTTCATCAGAGATTTTAGCTCCCATATTGCTGAGTTGTGCAAAGAGATCTTGAGCCCTATCAAGGTGCTCTCTGAGATCATCGTCTTCCGAGCATTTCATATTCCGGAGTTGTCTCTGGATGCTGGTGACGACCATCTTTGGTTTCTTCGTCATTTCAGTTACCAGAGTGTCCCAGATCTCCTTTGCATTTTTCTTCTTCTCCAGCATTAATGCTAGTGACTCTGACACGGATGCCAATATTTGAGTCTTGACAAGCCCTTCTCTGGCCAGCCACTTTTCAAGTCTCTCCTCAGCCTTCTCTACCTTGGCCTCCTCATCATCTGTGAGGATATGTGCTTTGGGAAAAGTGGGAGGATCAGGTGGTCGGTCAGCTTTGCCTTGGATATGTTTAAGTAGATTTTTAGACTCGAAATAACTCATGAGTTGAGCTCTCCACAGGGACCAATTTGATCCATCTGTAGTTAGCCTCCCCATGGTCAATGAAACTTTCTCTGTTGTGTCCCTGGGGCCCATAACCGTATAGCGATTATGGCAACTTGTACAGTAGTTTAGAGAAGTTGTTTGACAATCTAAATATTTTACCTCCTCAGTGTGGTCAATCACTATGATTTATTCGGAAATTGTACCTAAATATTTTACCTTACAAAAGAAAAAGAAAGAGAATTAGCCGTGAGGCTCTGTAGATAATACTATACAACTCACCTCCTCAGTGTGGTCAATCACTGAGGAGGGAAGCATGCATGGGTGATGTTTCACCCGCATATACGCTACAACCAGCTCTTGACCCTATCGAAGGTTTGAGCCAAGTTGCCGGTCCCTTCCCAGGCGGCCACGTGTGTCGTGCAGTGCGTGTGTAGACGCGCGTGAGTACAAATGAAAATAGAGAATAGCTCCCTCAATACTGAGGGTAAAAATACAAAATAATAATCGAAAATTTCAGAATGTAAAAGTGCACAGAATGGCATAAGAATTGATATAAAAATACAATATATTGAGGTTGGCCTCTCAGGGGTGAGATGCAAGTTAGCACCCTACACTTAGGTTGAAAACATTCCCCATCCATTACTACTTCTGTCAAGTACACGTACCGAGGACCCGATAACTCGGCGGTACCGACTAAAACACTCCATT